>CM072814.1:16162822-16447296 GCA_036937905.1 Salvia rosmarinus
CTTCCGCCACACTGAAGCATCCGTCATTTGTAACACGCATGCCCCTCAGACTCCTATGGCACCCGGGCATACGGGAGCCTCACAAATTTCTGGTTTCCGCCAGCGGTACCATGGGCGCCCATTTCTCGCCCGTGCCCAGATGACACGTTATTCCTCGCCATGGCCTCCGCCGGCCCGGCCAAGTGTCGGATCCTCGACTTTGGTGTGGTCCTTCCCACTTCCTCTTCCCACGATCCCCTTGGTGATTCGAGGGATGTACAATGACAGCCCCGCCCCTGCATAGCCGCCTCGATGTCCAAAGCTCTACTAAGGCCTCGCGTAGGTCGTTCCCATGACCAACTAGGGACACCGATCTCATGGCGAGTCCCGCCAAACTTCTCGCCCTCTTCTCGCCGGTGTCGACTAACCGAGGCGATACCGCGATATTCAGAATGCACGGTCGTAATATGTGACCGTGGACTTTCCTTGTCGCATTGTAGAACTCACGTTCTTTTCTTTTCCGTAGCTCTTAGGAATGTACTTCATACACTTCTCCTTAAATTCCCCATGTGTAATCTTCCTGCTCCTCTTCAAACAATTTCGCTTCTTCGCCTCCCACCGAAGTCGACGGCACCGGTAATTTGAAAAGCAACGCATGACAAGCGCTTTGAGAGGTATAGTGAAGGAATTTGAAGATTCGCTCTAGTGCGCGAATCCATAGTTCCGCATCCACGGGATTCCCAGTCCCGTTGAAGGTTGGTGGATTATGTCTAAGGAATATCTCCTCGATCCTTCTTGCCGACGGTGGTGGTGGTAGAGTGTTATCTCTTTCCGGTGTCACCTCACTGTTTCTCGACGGCATTCTATCATTCATAAATATACGTAATCAAATATCTTCTTATACCATCCATCAAGATCATAAATATCTTAGCACGATATATATATATGATCATAAGCATAAATCTAGCACGTCATCGAACACCACATATCACAACCTTAAAAATCAAAGCTCTCGGGGAGCTATCATCATATCTAAATAAATATCTCTACGAAGAATTTCATCATCGCTTTAAGATCCACAAAAGGTCGTACGGAGTATGATGTTCCAAAATTAACATCAAGATCACTCAAGTACCTAGTCACGGCATACAAAATCTAAATGCTACCGTGGTCATCGAATAAGGGTTCATGTCGAACGACCTATCGCTTCCGCATGCATCACAAGATATACAAAAGTATATAAACAAAACACTATCTAGTCTTAATAACTAGATCCATAATAGCCCAGGGTGTAAATAGGGCTCAAGATTTCGTAGTCGAACCGGAGTATGGGTACTATCAACATCCTTCATCTCATCGCCGCCAGTGTCCTTTATCGGGTCCTACTCCTCTTCGACCTCAAAGATTGAATGTGGCGGTCACGGTCTCGGATTATAATGACTTTAGCTTCTTCCATAGTAGCTAAGTCTCGACGATCTCACCATGATCTCCTCATGTATTGGTGGAAACGGAGAAACAAGCAAGACGGCACAAGCTCCTCTCACGGCGCATGCAGCTAGGCCACGTGAATCATCAAACTCTACAAGATCGCGACACATGGGTCCGCACGGGTGGTGGCGGTTGAACTGGGAAACGCCAGACGTAGAGGTGAAGCCGGCATGGAATGATCGGTGATGATGGTCGGGCGGTAACGACGGGGCTCGAATCCCACCGGCGTAGGATCGAAAAGTGAGTTGTCGAGGACGGAAAGATCCACCGAATGTGTTCCCCGCCACACCAGCAAGAACGCAGTCCATCGATGCCAAGCGAGGCACCTCCTGATGAAGCCACCGGAATCTCATTACGCCAGTGTATTCTCGCCGGGAGATACAATCCACAGGTGCAGCTCCGTATACCATGAATACGTAGTTCGGTGGTCGATGGAACGGGGTAAGTCTACCTCAAGATCAAGCTCTCTCGGCGATGATATATGTATTCGATGATATCTCGCGTACACCCCTATTTTGGGTGGCGCTTTCAATCAATCTGAGTACATAGTCGTAGTATGACGTATCACGGCATGTGCGCAGCCCGGTGATGCATGAAGTGAGAAAGAACTTGTCGACGCTGCCTCCTTGGCACATCTAGTAGGAACAAGAGGAACGCATAACCTCCTCGTGTGTGGCTCTACAGGATAAAAGGCGTCTAGTCGTAAAACTTGTCCGAACCATAATCTTATATCCTATATTCCTAAGTTCTTATGAAACTACTTTCATAGTTTGGTATTCGGGAAGAGACTGTATGGTCTATTAGGGTGGAACAAACTTTCAATGTCTAGCCTTTGAGTAAGGCTAAGTGGTCACCCTTTCTTATCGGGTTCTCAATTCCTTATTTCTATTCGCATTATAACATCGATCATATGCTCTTTCAATACTTACACCGATCTTTCTTTCATACTTTCATAACGTTATACTTTGATTTTCGTTATCGCCATGATAGAGGTAGCACGATGGTGTTCGGAATTCCTTCACATAGAGAGGTTGGGATTCATAGCAAAGCGAACCTCTAGTTAAGTAATCGATTCGCCATCATGACTGACGCGCTGTCATCCCTCGCATCCGCTCGTATCGGATTCTTATAACTTATGTCCTCGCTCTTCCTTAGTATTCCGCTCAATTGGGGATACCTTATGTTCTCATACTAAGTTCGCGCAATAGGGATCACGCGCCTTAAGAGTCTATGTTCTCATGGGGAAACATACTCATTTACATTATGCCTCTAAGATGCTTTGCAGATATCGAGTAAACACAACTCATAACATATATTGTGATAAACAAGTATTCTCATATCATTCCTTTATCAATGTCCCGTAGTTTTCAACTCTTTTCAACCTAACCACCAGCTATTTTGAAAATAACTTTTCATTTTCAATCATTCCTTTTTTCCAAAATTTTAGAAACAACATCTCCATTTGAAATTTTGAGACTTTTCACCTTTCACACATATTTCAACCTTCAAAACAATGCGACTTTTGTAAGTCCATTTCACATTTCATAAACTTCCATCATTTCAAAACAACTTTCGCTTGAGATAGTTACCTTCTTCCTCGCTGAGCGGACGACGATGGAGTACAAGCAAAGGCAACAAATAGCAACAATTTCAAGACTCAACTTTCAACTTAAAATTCAAATAAAGCTTTCTAGGTCCAGAGCTAACAAATGCTCGATACCATTTTAGGACGACCCGACTTCCCAAGGAAGTACGGTCATACGGATCGTCACCGGTATGAAAATACAATGGATATATACATACTAATCAATGCAATTAACAAATGAACTACTCATAAGCACATGAACTAAAAAGGAATAAACTATTCAATACCAACTCAAGTCACGGATGGACTTGCCAAAAGGTTTAAGGTTCAAATATAACCCAATCAGGGCGCAATTCAATGAACGAGGTACGACCTCAAGTTCAATACGATATGAAAGCAGTTATAATCAAGGCATCAAAATAATATCAAAGTTAGGCAGCAAAAAAACGTGTGGACATGTATATGAAGATACATGCCCAAGGTTCTAGAAATCCTTTCTAATAAGCAACAAAATAATCGCCACTTTGCACCACCGCACCCATCATCAATCCTCGCCAACCCGCACATCAAAACGAGATGCGGGGCTAAGTACAAAAGTACTCAGTGGACTCATCACGAAAATATTTTCTTTGTAAAAGTCATTAAATTGCCCACAATAGAACATGAGGATTTTATTTAAAGACTCATGCATATCAAATATTTTATCATTTTTCCAAAAGCGTCCGGCCGGACTATTTCATCCATGTTGTTTAATATCTCGATCATTCATTCATTCACAAGACTATGGAGGTGGCCACCTACACATAGTCGCCGTGACCGGTCGAGATAGCTAACCTTAACACACAACACACGTACACAATCCGAAAGTTAGTCCTTAACTAAGTCGGATCCGATCGTTACCATTTTTTAACGCTAGGGACCAACACATTTACATACCACATCGATATACCAATCTCGATAGATCGTAACAAAACATAAATATTTGGCAACTGTAATATCCCGAATTTCGGGCTTAAAATTTCTAAATAAAGAAATAGTTTACTGAAGAAAATAAGAATGAAAGTGAACGTTATTACGTTAATTGACAATTTGGAATAGATCGAAATTTCCTTTAAAATTTCGAATAAAATAATTTTAAACAATAAATAAATATGTTTTAAGTATATAAGGAATATTATTACAATTAGAAAATTAAGGAAATATTTTCTCCTAATTGTTTCCTATTTTCAAACTTATGTGTTTATGTGATTAATTTATGAACTTGGCATGAGATCACTTTATATTATGTGAACAAATGTTATTTTATTTTACATATAGAATATTATTTAGCCAAGTATTACACTAAAGAAGAAAAATAATTATTTTCCTTATTTTAATGATGATTCTCAAAAATTTGTACAAAATAGGATTTATTTGTGAATTAATTTGTGATCACATGATTTTATTATATGAGTTGTCATGTTTATCTTGTATTACATGATAAGGTAATTATCTTGGAACACCCTAGCATTTTCGAAAATGAGCTAGAGATGATAAGGTTTGATTAAGACATTTTTAAGATAAGATATGTTATGATATTCATAAAATGATAAGATAAGGATATGACTAGATTATGACTAAGCTTAGGATAATGTTTATCTCATTAAAATGTGTAGCAAAGTGATAAGCATCATGAAGGATAAAATTTGTTTCTAGAAACACATCATTTTCGAAAATGATGATTTTATGTAATAAGTTTAGCAAATAATTTAATTAATTATTTCAGCATAGGTATTGGATAAATATCATGAAATCTAGATCAATCTTATCATCTTGAAGCTATATAAATTTCGAAATTTATGAATTAAGGTAAGATAGGAATTTTGGAAAATTAATTCCTAAGAAACCCTAATTTTCGAAAAAATTAGGGAAATTGCTTAGAAATATTCCAAAAATTTATTTTATGACATAATATCATTATATTTATGTAATTCATCTTGAAAATAATATTAGATATGAAGGGAATAAATATTTGATAATTTATTCTCAATTTCCAAATAATTGCCGATTACTTTGCTATAGTATATGAAATTGGTCTTAATAAATTTTTCTATGATATAAATTATTATCTAATATCAATATTATGTCACATAATTAAAAGAAAATAAAATATTTAGCATATATTATATATAGGGGACGAAAATATTGACATTTAAGTGTGAATTGGATATAAATATCATACTATAATTAATGTAGAGATAAGATTATGATCTTATCATGTTATTAGTGTAAAGTAGAATTAGTATTCAAATTGAACAAGTAATCTTTAATTTTGTCTCTACATAGCGAAAATTTTGAAAATAAATGTGAACAAATGTGAAATCAATTAATAACCTATAGTTGAAATTGTTGACTTTTCTAATATGATATTATTATAAGATAATATTATAGTATATGATATAGAAAAAAATAAAAATCCATCCTAAGGATCTAGAAGTAGGCGACATACACACATATGCTACACAAAGTATTAATTTCTTTATTCTTTAATAATTATAAGATAGATTAATTAAATAATAAAATAACTTAATAAACTATAGAATAAAATAAAATAATCATCCCATGAGCATAGGAAGTGGCCGAAAATTTTAAATAGATAAGGTATGAGTTGTAAATTAATTTTTACATCTATACATGTTATAATTTCAAGAAGATAAAATCATTAATGTATAAGATAAGGTCAAATTTGTTTCTTATGCAACTTGCAAAGCTCAAAATTAAGAAGATAAAGGAGTTGCAATTTTTGACTTTAGAATAAGATATTTTATTAAGTAATGATTAAATATACTTTATAAATCCTACAAATAGGAGGGCACCCCTCCCATACCATTAAAATCGATAATTAGGAGAAAAATAGAGAGAAAAAAATAGAGTGTTCTTCATAGTGTTCTTCGATCGTAGAAAGAAAAACGTCGCCGACGTCGATCGAATTCCATCACAAGGTTAGAAATCGTACCACTTCTTGTTATACATGTTAAATTGTTAGAAATTCATATATAATATGTTAGGAGGCTTATTTTCGAAAATAATGATGAACATGTGCTATATGTTTCGAAGTATGTGTTAAATTGTTTATATAATGTTTTAAGCATGAATTATCAATTTAATACAAAGCAAAGCATGATATGAGATAATCGAAAATTTATATGGATCATATGTTGATATACATAAATTTTAATTGTTGTTTTAAACATGAAATAATGATACTTATTAATAAATAAGATTGTATGATTTTATGTGAAATTTTTGAAAAAACCTAAGTATATATCCTATTAATTTGAAAATTATAGAGTATTTATATGATGAGATATAATTCATGTTTGAATGTTAGAATAACATATTGATGATTTAGATTAATAATATAGTGTTATATGAATTTATTGGAATTTCTAAAAATTATTTGTACCTAAGTCTATTTTCGAAAAATATGTACTTAGGACATATGGAGGAATAATTCATGATTTATGGAAATTTTGTCATATTATTGATTTATGATAATAATAATAATATGCTAAATGAATTAATTAGAATTTTTGGAAAAGTTTGGACAAATAAATGAAATTTTCGAAAATTATAACTAAGAAAAATCATGATGATAAAATTCATGAGATACATGGGTTCTATGTTAGTTATATGTGGAAATTTGATCCATATATGTGAAAAATCAAGAATTACAAGGGTATAGTTGGAAATCGATAGAAAAAGGAACATATACGTGTAAGATGATATTTATATAAGAAATACATGAAATGACGATGAGAATAAGTTGAAAAGGTATAAACGTCATGAGTATATCGATACGATAGTATAATAACAACGCTGGTGATAGAGTTGATATTAGTACGCTCGTTGGTTCGAATCGATGATTCTTGCAAAGCATAACGATATGCTAAAATCTCGCTTCGCGTTGATAAGGTTTGACTCAAGGAAAACGGAATCGAGAATAGACTTTAGTGACTTAAAACTTTAAATCCTCGAGGGGGCACTCTTTTCAAAAGATTTTACAAGCTTTCTCGAAAGTATTTATCGTTATTGCTTTATCGCTTTCTTATGAAAATGTTTGAGATACGATATTGTCTCACGAAAATGTTTTGAGTTTTGATATGTCCATTCGGGTTGCACTGGGCAACAGTGAAGTTACTGAATCGGATCCCAGTGAAGGTGTAAGTAGAAATTCCCGCCTGTGGTTGTGTACACGTGTTGGGCCTCGAACCATTGGGCGGTCATGCTCGAACCGGGCGGTTAGTTAGTTGCGTCCGGTGTGGGAGGCCTCTCTCCCGCACGCTTATCCATAGCCGACTTGGAATATACGTTGTTGTTGTTGTGATGATAAAATGACCGCCACCAACTTTGAGAAATGAGAAAATGTTTTAGTAAGAACAAGGCCATTTCAACTAAAACCCTCAGTGTCTTCTGTGGTGAGGCGAAATATTTCGTAAAAGTAAAATGTTTTCGGCATGTGTCCATTGGGTACATTTGTACTCACCGCATGTTTGTTTTAAATGTGCAGTTGAGCGGTGATGGGCCGAGCAGAGTTGAGCGGAATCCTTTTGATAAATAGTATGGAGCATTTTGGTTCACCTGAGAATGCATCTTCACATGCATGTCTCACACGTTATTCCACCGCCAAACTCTCGAGTTCCTTATATTTTGATATTATGTTAAGATCTTGATTGCTTTGTTAAAGGCCTTGTAATAGGTAATCGCTTTGCCAAGACTTTGATCAAATCATTTATATAAGTCGTTTATTTCTATCCTTCGAGTTGTTTCATTATTAGCATCTATGTTCCTTCACTTGAGAAATAAGTTGAAAACCCTATTCTTTTGATTACTTAATCCCAAACCCCAAGTAGCGATCCGGTAAGGTGGTGGCGAATCGGGTCATTACAGAGTGGTATCGAGCGCTTCTTTTCTTTGAACCAAAATGTTCTTTCTATCCAAAGTCTAACTTGAGTCACTGAGACTTCTATAAGTTAGTCATCTCCGCTCAACGCTCCAGTTCATCACGCTCAACTAGCAAGGAGAACTGGTTTCAAATGAAAAAGGTACGCCTTTAAAAGTGTTAAAGAGTTATATGTTTATGTTACAGTTTCAAAGAAACTT
This sequence comes from Salvia rosmarinus, assembly GCA_036937905.1. Taxonomy (NCBI): domain Eukaryota; kingdom Viridiplantae; phylum Streptophyta; class Magnoliopsida; order Lamiales; family Lamiaceae; genus Salvia; species Salvia rosmarinus. Next base: position 16,171,017 of record CM072814.1, read on the forward strand.
AAGTTATGAAAAAGTTTTTGAAAATGGACATGTCATTTGAAAAACAGCTTTGAATTTTTGAAATTCAATGAGTAGTGAAACCAGTGAGTGGTTTGTTTGTTAAGATCCATACCTGGTTGGTATGTGAGTGGTTTGAGAAAGTTAAAGTCCATACCCGGTTGGTATGTGAAATAAAACCAGTGAGTGGTTCGTTTGTGATGAACTTTAGAAAGTTAAAGTTTATACCCGGTTGGTATATGAGTATTGATGATAGACATATATGGAGTTATATGTCAGAAAGTATAAGTATTGTTTATGAAAGTGTTAGAGATGTGATGATAATATTTTCGAAAATCTCTGTTTCAAAAGAACGTAGAAATGCTCTAAGTTTCACTATTTTGAGTATTCACGTTCATGTAGCGAGGATTGCACCAAAGTGTAATCCCAACTTAGAATGAACAAGAACATAAGATTTCTCCTATGCCGAAGTACTTGATGAATTACGAGAACTCGAGAACTTAGAAATGCTTGGAAGACTGACTTAACGAAAGCAGAATGGGATGCTACGTGGAACAAAAGGAAGCTACAATATACGAATGTTATTTACGGCATAGGCGTAATATCTTCAGTTGAAGTGCGATACAACGAAGCTTTGAAACAACTATGGTTGACACGAAAAATCTAGAAACGATATACGAGCTGGGATATGGGTATGGAATGCTAAGTAAGAAAAGAACTTATAAGTTTGTGGTGAGATATGCACAAAGTTATGTTCTAAGGTGTTTTAGATCATCAAGTTATCCGTATAATTTAAAGTTTCCTTTAAGATTAAGTTTTAAGTCTAAAAGTAACTTACCTAGAACTATCTGTTTCCAGATAGCAGGAATGGGGAAGGATAAAGGTAAGAGTCCAATCACAAAAGCCAAGGACCAAGGACTTACAATGGAATGGTTAAACCAAGGAGTTTTAAACACCAGGCCATGCTATCTTCCACCGTATGTACCTGAAAGGACGAGAATGGCCGACAGACCGGATCATATCGTCCAAGGGGATTGGGGGAGATACCATCACAACTCTACATGGAAACAAGCGCGACACGTAATCCCGATCCTGTAGAAGTAACCGGAAGTAGTGCAACACCTGGATCTTTAGAGGATTTTGATCGCTCTATGAAAGACTTGAAACGTCTTATACACGAGGCAAAGATATATCTAGAAACGGGTAATTTTCGGGCAAATTTCCAAGTGAGGAATATGATTCCGACGAAGGACACTCACATTATGTATAAGATCTTAAGATAATGGAAAAGTCCTCGAGACTTATATAATTAGTGGGTAGTATGGTTAGTATGTGTGAATGTAGTCTTGTAATAATTAGAACGTTATCAACAACCACCACCACCACCTGGAACTAGGAGCCAATGAGGAAGTCGAGCAATGGGTAAGGGCTATAAAAAGGATTTTCAACTTCCTGCATTGCACAGATCAAGAAAGACTCTCTTGTATTACTTTTCAAATGACAGGATCCGCCGATTTTTGGTGGGAAGCAAGAAGGAAAATCATGACTCCCGAGCAGATGGAGGAGCTTAATTGGGAAGAGTTTAAGACAATGTTATATGATAAGTATATCCCAAAAAGCTATAGAAAGAGATAGGAGATTGAATTTTTCAATCTTAAACAAGGAAACAAATCGGTAACCGAGTATGATCGGGTCTTTTGTGACATGGCTAGATTTGCTCCAAACCAAGTAGACACTGACGAGAAGATGGCCGATAAGTTTAGAGCGGGGCTAAGGCATGAGATTAGGGTATCTCTTGCTAGTCATGGAATAATGACTTATACTGAGGCTTTAGGTAAAGCCTTGGATATAGAGGAAGCACTACCGGAAGTTAAACCTACACCAGTCCAAGTGGACAAAGGAAAAAGGAAATGGGAAGGAAACCCGAGAGGCAACTACTATAACCAGGCTGAGAGAAGGCCGTGGCAAAATAATCAAAGGCCCCAATGGACCCAAGGCAAGGCAAGGACGCCCAATGAATTTTGGACGGTAGGAACAATCACGACAAATAATGAGTCCCCAATGTCCTCGATGCCGTAGAAGACGTTGGTCCTTGTGAAGCATGACGTAAACCGCTTTAGATGTGGTCAACAAGGGCATTTTGCAAGAAATTGCCCACAGTTAGGACAAGGAATGATAGGTAGAACTAACCAACCACGACAAGCTCAACCGGTGCAGCAACAACAACCAAGGGTTTTCGCTATCAACCAACAGCAATGCGAGAACGACCAAGATAACCCGACAGGTATTAATACGTTTTAACATACGTTATCGATACGAGCTTTCTAAAGCAACCTTATTTCACGATCGCATGTCAATACTTAAGATTGAGTACGAAATGATGCATGAAGGCGTAAGAATAATCTTAACCTTGAAAGCAAGTTACTACGTTAACTTTTGGTTGCTTGAACATAGACTTGGACATAGAACATACTTTCCCTTGGAAACGATAGATTTAACATAAACGATTAGTTGGAAATCTTGAATCATAAAATACTACGAAGTTTGGAAAACAAGAATGTTAGATCTAAGGATCTAAATGAAAGGGATGAGTCAATATGAGAATGTACGGTGACGAATGGATATGAGGCAGTAATGTTGAAAAGACAATCACGTGATGTGATGTAAAGATTGAGAAGCGATATGAGCACATGCAAATTTCGAGGACGAAATTTCTTTAAGGGGGGTAGAATGTAATATCCCGAATTTCTGGTCTTAAAAATTTCAAAAATAAAGAAATAGTTTACGAAGAAAATAAGAATGAAAGTGAATGTCGGTAATTGACAATTTGGAATAGATCGAAATTTCCTTTAAAATTTCGAATAAAATAATTTTTAAACAATAAATAAATATGTTTTAAGTATATAAGGAATATTATTACACTTAGAAAATTAAGGAAATATTTTCTCCTAATTGTTTCCCTATTTTCGAAACTTATGTGTTTATGTGATTAATTTATGAACTTGGCATGAGATCACTTTATATTATGTGAACAAATGTTATTTTATTTTACATATAGAATATTATTTAGCCAAGTATTACACTAAAGAAGAAAAAGAATTATTTTCCTTATTTTAATGATGATTCTCTAAAATTTGTACAAAATAGGATTTATTTGTGAATTAATTTGTGATCACATGATTTTTTATATGAGTTTTCATGTTTATCTTGTATTACAGGATAAGGTAATTATCTTGGAACACCCTAGCATTTTCGAAAATGAGCTAGAGATGATAAGGTTTGATTAAGACATTTTTAAGATAAGATATGTTATGATATTCATAAAATGATAAGATAAGGATATGACTAGATTATGAGTAAGCTTAGGATAATTTTTATCTCATTAAAATGTGTAGCAAAGTGATAAGCATCATGAAGGATAAAATTTGTTTCTAGAAACACATCATTTTCGAAAATGATGATTTTATATAATAAGTTTAGCAAATAATTTAATTAATTATTTAAGCATATGTATTAGATAAATATCATGAAATCTAGTCAATCTTATCATCTAGAAGCTATATAAATTTTGAAATTTATGAATTAAGGTAAGATAGGAATTTTGGAAAATTAATTCCTAAGAAACCCTAATTTTCAAAAAAATTAGGGAAATTGCTTAGAAATATTCCAAAAATTTATTTTATGACATAATATCATTATATTTATGTAATTCATCTTGAAAATAATATTAGATATGAAGGGAATAAATATTTGATAATTTATTCTCAATTTCTAAATAATTGCCGATTACTTTGCTATAGTATATGAAATTGGTCTTAATAAATTTTTCTATGATATAAATTATTATCTAAGATTAATATTATGTCACATAGTTATTAATTAAAAGAAAATAAAATATTTAGCATATATTATATATAGGGGACAAAAATATTGACATTTAAGTGTGAATTGGATATAAATACCATACTATAATTAATGTAGAGATAAGATTATGATCTTATCATGTTATTAGGTGTAAAGTAGAATTAGTATTCAAATTGAACAAGTAATCTTTTAATTTTGTCTCTACATAGCAAAAAAATTTGAAAATAAATGTGAACAAATGTGAAATCAATTAATAACCTATAGTTGAAATTGTTGACTTTTCTAATATGATATTATTATAAGATAATATTATAGTATATGATATAGAAAAATATAAAAATCCATCCTAAGGATCTAGAAGTAGGCGACACACACACATATGCTACACAAAGTATTAATTTCTTTATTCTTTAATAATTATAAGATACATTAATTAAATAATTAAATAACATAATAAACTATAGAATAAAATAAAATAATCATCCCATGAGCATAGGAAGTGGCCGAAAATTTTAAATAGATAAGGTATGAGTTGTAAATTAATTTTTACACCTATACATGTTATAATTTCAAGAAGATAAATCATTAATGTATAAGATAAGGTCAAATTTGTTTCTTATGCAACTTGCAAAGCTCAAAAATTAAGAAGATAAAGGAGTTGCAATTTTGACTTTAGAATAAGACATTTTATTAAGTAATGATTAAATATACTTTAGAAATCCTATAAATAGGAGGCACCCTCCCATACCATTAAAATCAAAAATTAGGAGAAAATAGAGAAAAATAGAGAAAAAAATAGAGAGTGTTCTTCATAGTGTTCTTCGATCGAGAAGAAAAACGTCACGACGTCGATCGAATTCGATCACAAGGTTAGAAATCGTACCACTTTGTTATACTTGTTAAATTGTTAGAAATTCATATATAATATGTTAGGAGGCTTATTTTGAAAATAATGATGAACATGTGCTATATGTTTCAAGTATGTGTTAAATTGTTTATATAATGTTTTAAGCATGAATTATCAATTTAATACAAAGCAAAGCATGATATGAGATAATCAAAAATTTATTTGGATCATATGTTGATATACCTAAATTTTAATTGTTGTTTTAAACATGAAATAATGATACTTATTAATAAATAAGATTGTATGATTTTATGTGAAATTTTTGGAAAAACCTAAGTATTTATCCTATTAATTTCGAAAATTATAGAGTAATTATATGATGAGATATAATGCATGTTAGAATAACATATTGATGATGTAGATTAATAACATAGTGTTATATGAATTTATTGGAATTTCTAAAAATTATTTGTACCTAAGTCTATTTTCGAAAAATATGTACTTAGGACATATGGAGGAATAATTCATGATTTATGGAAATTTTGTCATATTATTGATTTATGATAATAATAATAATAATAATAATAATAATAATAATAATAATAATAATAATAATAATAATATGCTATATGAATTAATTAGAATTTTTGGAAAAGTTTGGACAAATAAATGAAATTTTCGAAAATTATAACTAAGAAAAATCATGATGATAAAATTCATGAGATACATGGGTTCTATGTTAGTTATATGTGGAAATTTGATCCATATATGTGAAAAATCAAGAATTACAAGGGTATAGTTGGAAATCGATAGAAAAAGGAACATATACGTGTAAGATGATAGTTATATAAGAAATACATGAAATGACGATGAGAATAAGTTGAAAAAGGTATAAACGTACGAAGTATATCGATACGATAGTACAATAACAACGTTGGTGATAGAGTTGATATTAGTACGTTCGTTGGTTCGAATCGATGATTCTTGCAAAGCATAACGATATGCTAAAATCTCGTTTCTCGCGTTGATAAGGTTTGACTCGAAGGAAAACGGAATCAGAGAATAGACTTTAGTGACTTAAAACCTTAAGTCCTCGAGGTGGGCACTCTTTTCAAAAAGATTTTTACAAGCTTTCTCGAAAGTATTTACTGTTATTGCTTTACTGCTTTCTTATGAAAATGTTGAGATACGATTTTGTCTGCCGAAAATGTTTTGAGTTTTGTATATGTCCATTCGGGTTGCCTGGGGAAACAGGAAGTTACGAATTCGGATCCTAGGCTGGAGGTGTAAGTAGAAATTCCCAGCTAGGGTTGTGTACACGTGTTGGGCCTCTGAACCGCTGGGCGGTCATGCTCGAACCTCTGGGCGGTTAGTTGCGTCCGGTGTGGGAGGCCTCCTCCCGCCGCTTATCCATAGCCGACTTGGAATATACGTTGTTGTTGTTGTTGTTGTGATGATAAAATGACTGGCCAGTCAACTTTGAGAAATGAGAAAATGTTTTTAGTAAGAACAATGCCATTTCAACTAAAACCCTTGTGTCTTACTGTGGTGAGGGCAGTACAATATTTCGTAAAGTAAAATGTTTTCGGCATGTGTCCATTGGGTACATTTGTACTCAGCCTTGCATGTTTGTTTTTAAATGTGCAGGTTGAGCAGGTGATGGAACTGAGCAGGAGTTGAGCGGAATCCTTTTTGATAAATAGTATGGAGCATTTTGGTTCACCTTGAGAATGCATCTTCACATGCATGTCTCACACGTTATTCCGCTGCCAAACTCTTGAGTTCCCTTATATTTTTGATATTATGTTAAGATCTTGAATGCTTTGTTGCCTTGTAATAGGTACTGTTTTGCCAAGATTTTGAACAAATCATTTATATAAGTCGCTTTTCTATCCTTCGAGTTGTTTCATTATTAGCATCTATGTTCCTTCACTTGAGAAATAAGTTGAAAACCCTATTCTTTTCGATTACTTAATCCCAAACCCCAAGTAGCAGTCCCAGAAGGTGGTGGCGAATCGGTCATTCTGATATAGCAAATCAAAGGCCCAGATTCTTCATATTTCCTACCAAATTATCCTTTCCTATCCGAACCATCTCATATATATATATATATATATATATATATATATATATATATATATATATATATATAGTAATCGATCTTCAAATATTATGTAGTACTCAATCTAGACAACACATTTTGAACATGGGACTGCACCACAAGCTGACACGTGGCAACCTCTTTTCTATTTTTTTTTAATTTTCACAAAGGGTACAATGGGAAAGAAAGCATACTATATATGTCATTCGGGTAATACTTTAATAAATGATTAATTGCATTATAATCGATCTGACTTGACAACAAAACATGCTTCATTGATAAGGGATTTGATAGAAAAACAACACCATATGTATGACACTATAATTGATATAGTACAATCTGATTCATGTGGTATTTTCTCCATATACGAGTTACAGCATGACTGGTAAAACCTTTGTTTGGAGAACATTATCGGTTGCTATAAGGTCAAATAGGGATATTGTACTGAATGTAGCCTCAAGCAACATAACATCTTTTATATTGTCAGGAGAGGGGATTATGCATTCTTGTTCTGCTATTTCAATCAATCCAAACAAAGATTCAATGTACAACATCAAACAAGGAACTCCATTAGCTGAAGTACTTATTAGATCAAGCTTATAGTATGAGATGAGGCACCGACGATACATAAATATTATCTTCAAGCTCTACATATAACCTTCAGATATATAATGCGGTTAAAAAAAAAGTTAGGTTCCAAATGACCATTTGGAGGTAAAATGATTAATTTTTTACACGATTTCATACCCAAAGGAAGCACACAAAAGAGTTAGGCTCCAAATTATCAATTCTTCTTATATTTGGAGGGATGTGCAGTTCTGAAACTAAAGATTATGAATTATAAATCTGAAGCAACTGAATTACAAAAATTCATTGATTGGGTGGCAGCAGTAGGAGACGGTCTACTTGGTGGTGGTAATGATTGACATGCAAATATTGACAATCCAGATGACATTCATTTGAAAATCCTCTTGGGATCCAACTGTAGGAATAGTTAAGGGGACATATCCATCATTGATGTCCGCTTCGGATTACTTATCTTATCTTCAAGACAAAGCAATATAGGCCCTAAAACTCGATATAGTCGATTCGGTTAATCTTTACATGATTTGTATGAGTACATCTGAGAGTATGAAGTACTTAAGCCTGAAAAAACATGTAGTTCGGTTGCGATGCTTGATGTTATCAATTATGTCCGCACACCTAGGTCTTTGAATGGTTTGAAATGTTCTGAACTACTGAATCACAAGTTGAATCTAAAATCGATACTCCAGTTATGTTGCTATGAAATATTGACCATTCTCTTGGGTTGTGACGTCACACTTTTGGTGGTCACAAGATTTGGATACCGTGTTTTGGAGGCTAAGATTTTGGCTGGAAATATTTATAGCCAAAAGGTTTTGATTCCAAGGCTGTCACTAACTCCATCAGATTTGCAGCTCCCTTTCATGTTCGAACGATGACAATTTTCTCTTGTGATTACATATGCAATGTTTATCAACAAAAGTCAAGGACAATCATTATCATACATAGAATTTTTTCCTCTCATGGTTAACTTTATGTTGTTGTTTCAAGAGTACGAATCCTGGTTGTCTCAAGATTTTGATATGCGTTAGAGATTATAGCAACAATGCATATACTATGAACGTTGTGTATAAGGAAGTGCTTCAAAATTTATATTATGTATTCAAATTCAAGTTCAAATTTTAATTGGATTAATAATTTAATTTGTTATTATTGTTTAGTTTATATTATTTATTTATTATCAATATATAAAGTTATGGTAAATTAAACTATAAATTATTTTATATACAACTGTCATATTTTGTTTATAAAATATTGTACATTTTAAAATTCTTCATATACCCAATTCTTAAACAAATATATCATCATAAATTCTAATTGAATACCAAATAAATTATTTAAATAATTATAAATTATAAGTTTATTGTTAATAATGAATATTTGAAAAAAAATTAAAGGATAAATAACCGTGCAACGCATTGGTAAATTACTAGTTAATTTGAATAGAACAACAAAAATCTAGGTACTGTAAGTACAAATATTTTGTCCCATGCCAGATGCAGAATATTAATTTTATAAATGATGTAATCCCATCAAACACTCAAATCCATAATACACATATAAACTTAACCCAAATCATAAAAACATGCAAGATCTACCAATTTCATACATCAAATACCAAATTACCCTTCAAATTACAATTCATTTATGCTTTATATTGCTATTATCCATAACACATCCATATATGGAGATAAAATAGGCTAACAATCAGACCCAACATGCTTCCGTACATCAAATTAAAAACAATCAACCGAGTTTTTGCCATTATACCTGTTTGACCACATTGTTGTCGGGACTCTTTCGAATCGTTAGATTTTTACGGGTTTCTAAGCTCCTCCCGAGCTTCTACTAACCACACGATCTCAACCAATGGACTCCTACCGTTGGACCTCCTTCAGCAACACTCATCGCACAACCTCGTCTATTTCTATTCAGGGCGTAAGTTACTTGGAGATTTCTATGGAAGATTATTTTAACAAGACACTGGAATAGTCGGGCGAAAGCCTTCAACTTTTATGGAGGAACTAGAAAATATTTAATATATATGTATATCTCCTTTTGGGATGAGACAAACTCTTTTAGTTATCAATGGTAGCTTGGTGCTCTCTGCACATACAAACTAAAACTTAAAAAATAAAAGAAAAGTTCAAAAACTTGAAAAACTATTACAGAGAGAATTATTTTCTTTTGTTTGAAGAAAACTTGGATGATGCTCGATGATTTGAGCTTTCTTCGTCTCTTCTTTATATAGAGGTTTTATTCCCTCTATAATTACTTGAATTATTGGTTCGGATTCTTTTCTCCGAGACAGCTAGTTCGTATGTGATGGCGTCATTTGCAAAACTCTTTGTCTGGTTTTAAGACACGTACAACCAGTATTATGAATGGACGATCGATCTTTTGCTTTTTCACATATTGATGGGCCATCTTTTTAATAATGGCTCTCTGCGTGCTCTACTTTCTTCTGCCAACACTTTGTCTGTTGCACGAAGGTGGAGTCATCACTCCTTTCCCACTATCTTTTTCTTAGTGGGAATCTTCCTACTGATTTACCCACCCTTGTCGTTTTCTTTTTGGTGGGTAATATTCTGCTTTAGAGTAACATGACTCTCTCTTCCTGGTCGGCCACCTTACTTTTTTGGAGGTGCCCGAGGTGCTCTTTTCTGAGAAACCTGATGCTCCTCATACTCGTCTGCTCGAAACTTCTTCTTGTCTTATTTTGGCAACAAGCCTTTTTCAAACTTTGGGTCCTTCTGGTTCGAATATTCTGTACTGACTCTTAACGTCTAGTTCCCAAAGTAAGCCATGTTGCAAAACTTGCGGTGAGTTTTCTTGCTCGCCGCTACCTTGGTTTCCCAGATTAGTGTCCTCTTTTTCTCGAAGAAACTCTCTGCGAAGCTTGTTGTTTTTCTGTCATGGTATTTAATAGGAAAGTTCCATTCGTCAAATTCTGGAAGAACTTGAATGAAAACTTGACTTTGTCCATCTCGGTGAGACAAACCGATAGACCCTATGCTCGTCTCGTTGTGATCTGGTCCTCTGAGAACGTGGCAACTAATGAGATTTCCGATGAAGGGGCCTTGATGTTATTAAGGGCCCTCGTATCGTGTCGTCGAAGCCTGATATAGTGGAAGGCTTCGTGACTTCATTTCCTGACGTTGGAGCTACACTGATGAAATACATTTCCAAAACATCTCCTCTGTTGAGTCCTGGGTTATTCACCTAAGAGTCGTGCACGCTTCTTGGATCCATTTTGGTAGACCCTTTATCTCAATGAAAGTTAGCGCGATAGTATACACTGAGGCTAGTGCCCCAAAGTTATACCATTACTTGACGTCATGTGGATTAGCTCCGGTGGACATCCACATTCGGGATATTTTCTCGAAATATCAACCCTATTGTGATTAGGGTGAATACCTTTTCTCGTTTGCAACTTCTCCCAACTGGACTGGTATGCCTACCATGTAGGAGAAATATCAACAATGTTAGTATCAACCTTAGATTTGTTGGTCATGGGCCTAAGGCCGATCTCTCCATCTTTTACCCTAGAGGTGCTGGGTTGACACGATGATTCAGGTTGTGACACCTGGTCATCGTCTTTTTCTTAGCCGACGATTTTGAAGAATCCACAAACTTAGAACTCGTGATAAGGGTACTTGAATCCCTTGCTACAGGTATACCACTCTGTATGGGAAATGATTTCTTTTCCGGTCTAAAATTGGCAGCCTGGAGCAGTGGCTGGTGTATAACGGAGTGAAACGAACTCGCGTTCCGTTTACATACTTGGATTCGATCTGTGACATTAGTCACATCCCTATCTTGAAGCCTCCCTGCATGTTTGGCATGAAGGACAAAGTCATCCCAATCATGTAGGAGCAGATCCAGGATTTCCCGGAGTTGCCTTTGGGCGATGATAATGGAGTCAATTTCCTTTGGCTCCATCTCATCGTCAGAAAATCTACAAGAATATTTTCATGAGATTTAGAAACGACAATATCATAAATATAATAATGGCATTCAACTTGCCATCTTAATAATCTAGCCTTTTCGGGCTTAGATTCAATCTTATTTACTAAAAAAGCTTTAACTTGGGTGTTATCAACTCTTAAAGTAAATTTCTTCGCAAGTAAGAATATAGGCCATTTCTTGAAAGCTTGTCGAACTACAAAGAACTTTTTTTCATTGATATGCCAACGTACAACATTTTCTTCGGGGAAAAGGCCACTACAGTATCTGCATGGTTCTTCTCCTAGTGGGGTGATCTTTGTAAGCACTGTTGCCCACCAATGATCACTCGCATCCGTGTACAGGTCCAAGTCATCTTCGTTCTGTCGTATCGAAAGTTTAGGGATGGTTTTGCAGGCCTCCTTCAACATCTTCATCCATTCTCCATGTTTATCTGTCCATATGAAGGGAACATCTTTCTTTAGCAATAGGCTAAAGACTTTCCTATGCTATGCAAGATCCTTGATAAACATTCATGCAAAATTAACAAGTCCCAAAAAACTTTGGAGCTGCTTATTTTCTTTGAGATCTTTTGGGAAGTTCTGCACCTTCTGCACGATATGATCTTGCAGAATGATTCTCGCCTCATCGATCTCAATACCCAAAAATTCTATTTCGGGTAGCGATGACTGCCTTCTTCTCAGACAGTACCAATCTTTCCATTTAACAGACATCTACAAAGATATCCAAATACCTGACATATTCATCCATATTTTTTGACGTTATTAGAATATCATCAATATAGACAAACATGAACGAGAAATAATCTTTGAAAAGATTATCCATCTTTCTCTGGAATATCTGGGGTGCATTAGCCAACCCCATTGGCATCACGTTCCACACTTAGTCCCCTTGTGGATTAGAGAAAGATGTAAACTTCTTACTCCCTTCCTCTATGCGAATCTGGTAGAAACCTGACTTGCAATCAAACTTTGAGAAAACCTTAGCATTCTTAGGTATTCTCTATTTGGGATAAAATATCCGTCAAACTCCATAATGTTATTAATACCATTATAATTAATAACCAATCTGGGTTTACCTCTTTTAATCTCACCATGATTCCTTACCAGAAATCCGGGACTATTGTAGGACGAATTCCCTGGTTCGATCAACTTTAAATCAAGGGGTTCCTTGATTATCTGCCTTATATCCTTCTGATCCACGAGGTTCATCAGGATGGGTCTGAATCTAACAAACTTAAATTCCTTGCCTGGCTTAACCTTCAGACTAGCTTCGAGTTGGTTTCTGTTCCACCATGCCAAAAGATCCTCATTGTAACTGTAACAACCCGAATTTCTGGGTTTAAAATTTAAAAATAAAGAAGGAATAGTACGATAGAAACGAAAATGAAAGTGAACGTCGGTAATTGTCGATTTTAAGTAAATCAAAAAATTTCATAAAAATTCGAACGAAATAATTTTTAATATGAATAAATATGTTTTTAAGTATATTTGGGATATTATTTACACTAAGGAAGAAAAAGGAAATATTTTCCTTATTATTTAGTGATTTTCGAAAAAAATGGAGAATAAGTGGTTAATTTGTGATTTAATATGTGATCACTTGATTTTATGTAATGAGTTGTCATGTTTATCTTATAGTATATGATAAGATAATTATCTTGTACAAATCAAGCATGAATTTTCGAAATTAATGAGGTGTATATGTGATAAGGTTTGAAAATGACATTTTTAAGATAAGTATGTTATGATATTTTTATATAATGATAAGATAATGTCATAATTATTAAGAGATAATGTTTATCTCTTAGAAATGTGTAGAAATTTGATAAATATCATAGGAAATAATATTTTGGATATTAGTTGCATGATTTTCGAAATTTGAGTATTATTTTATGTAAATTTCGAAAACTATGATTTTCATGTGATAATTGTATTAAATAATTTATTTAATTATATACTTGATAAATATCATGATTTCTAGGTCAATCTTATCTCCTAGAAATAGTATAAATTTCGAAATTAATGAAATAGGGTAAGAATGGAATTTTGTGAAAATTAGTTTCTAGAAACCCTAGTTTTCGAAAAAAAATAGGAAAACTCTTAGAATTGTTTCAAAAATTTATTTTATGATATAAGAAAATTATATTTATGTAATTAATCATGAAAATAATATTAGTTATGAAAGGAATAAAATTTTATTAATTTATCCTTAATTTCGAATTAATTGCCGATAACTATACTTTAGTACATAGAAATGACCTTAATTAATTTTCCTATGATTTAATTTATCATCTAAGATTTATATTAGATCACATAGCTATTAATTAAATAAAAATAAAATATTTGGCATAATATTTATGCAAGTGCCGAAAATTTTGATTATTTAGTGTGAAATGAATATAAATATCATGCTTTAATTAAATGAGGGGTCATAATTATAAAGATAAGGTATATTAGGTGTAAAGTAGAGATGGTTATCAAATTAAACAAGTAACCTATGGTTTTTGTATGTAGTAGCTGAAAAATTGGAAATATAAGTGTGAAAATGAGAAAATATTATACTCTTAATAATGATGTGTTATGATTATAATGATAAGATATTATTAAAAGATAAGATAGAGTATGAGTTCAAATTGAATAAGTAACTATAAGCTTTTGTCTTGTAGTAGTTGAAAATTTTGAAAAATAAATGTGAACAAATGTGAACATAAAGAATAAAATTCAAACTTTAGGATAAGGATAAGTTATGATATTATTATATGATAATATTAAAGTATATGATATAGAAAAAAATAAAAAATTTATCCTAAGACTATAGAAGAGTTCGAAAATAACATATATATTATATAAAGTGATAATTAATTTATTCTATGATAAGTATAGGATACATTAATTAAATAATAAAATAAAATAATAAACTATGAAATAAAATAAAATAATTATCTTATATATAAGAGAAATGACCGAAAATATTATAGTGTAAGGTATGAGTTGTAAAATTGATTTTTACAACTATATATGTTATAATTTCAAAATGATAAGATATGATGAGTAATTAAAGTATAGGATAAGACCAAAAATGACTCATTGACAACTCATATGGTTCGAAATTTAATGAGATAAAGGAGTTGTAATTTTTGACTTTATATTAAGATATTTTATAAAGTAATGATTAAATACACTTTATAAACTCTATAAATAGGAGACCACCCCCATTATACTCCATATGATCGAAAATAACAAAGAAATAGAGAGAAAATAGAGAGAGAAAAAAATAGAGAGTGTCCTCCGAAGTATTCTTCGATCGTAGGTAGAAAAACGTCGCCGACGTCGATCGAAATCAACTAGAAGGTTAGAAACCTTACTACTCTTACTATTTTATGCAAAAATATTAAAAATCATATGTGATATGATTTGTTACATGCTTTCGAAAATTACGTGACGTATGTGAAAAATATGCTATATGTTTGCGTTGTTAATTAAATACGTTTGTATGACGTTTATAAGCATGAATTATGATTTTAGAACAAAGTTAAGCATGTATTAAAAATATTATGTCATAACCGAAAATAAGCATGAGTAATGTTTATGTACATGAATTTTAATTGTTGTTTTGAACATGAAATAATGATAGTTATTCATGTATAAAATTTTATGTGAAATTTTTGGAAAAATATAGAATATTATGAGATGGAAATTTCGAAAATCACAAAACATGAAATAGTGATGTACAAGTTGTATATGATGAATATTATGTCATATTATTGATATATAATGATAATAATATATTATGTGAATTAAAAATAGAATTTTCAAAAAATATTATAAAGAATTTCGAAAATTGTGAAGTAAAGGAATTATGAGGTCATTATGGTATGTGATATGTGGATCATACGATATGAGATGTGGAAAAGTTGAGACGTAGGGAAATATGTCTGTGAATTTGAATATATACGTAAGATGAGAAGTTAAGTCAGCACGTGACGAAGTTAGTTATGAAATTAAGATCCGTACGTTACGCCGAACGATTTGAACTAAGGAAAGAATGAAAGGATGGTACGTACGTTGGTTCGGATCGATGATTCTTGCAAAGCATGATGATATGCTAAAATCTCGTTTCTTAAGATTGATAAGGTTTGACTCGAAGGAGAAAAGGGAAACGGAAAAGTAAACCCTAGTGACATAAGAACTTTAAGTTCTCGAGGTGGGCTTTCTTACCAAAACCAATTACGAGCTTTTCAAAAATGTTTTATCATTATTCTTGTACTATTTTATCAGTAAATTTTAAGATACGATATTTTCCGCGCGAAAATGTTTTATGTTTTGTATATGTCCATTCGGGTTGCACAGGGCAACAGAAAGTATTACAATCGGATCCTAAGTCGGAGGTGAAGGGAAACCCAGCTAGGGTTGTGTACACTTTAGTCAGATCGCGGGTTGCGATCAGCTTTACAATCGCCGGTTGCGATCAGTTTCAGATCACGGTTGCGATCAGATTGCGTCCGGGTGAAGGGAGGCCTCCCTCCCGGCGTGTTTATCCATAGCCGACTTGGAATATACGTTGTAGTGATGTGAAAATGCTCGGCCGAGCGATGATTTTGGGAAATGAGAAAATGTATTTTGTAAGCACAAGGCCTTTTCAAACAAAACCCTTGTGTCTTACTGTGATGAGGGCATTACAATATTTCGTAAAAGTAAAATGTTTTCGGCATGTGTCCACTGAGTGCATTATTTGTACTCGACCGCATATTTGTTTTAAATGTGCGGGTTGAGCGTGTGATAAACAGGCGAGTGAGTTGAGCGGAATCTTTTGACAAGTAGTATGAGTATTTTGGTTCACCTTGAGAATGCATCTTCACATGCATGTCTCACACGCTTATTCCAACGCCAAACTCTTGAGACTACTGTTATCTTTTATTCTTGTGTTAAGCTTTGTAAAGGCGATGTTTATTGAAACCATGAAACCATCTTATATATATATATATAGCTATTTTGATTCATCGTGATTCTCGTTTCGCTTGGAACCTCTATATTTCTTCGTAGATGAAATGAGTTGAAACCCTTATTCTTTCATATTTACTTAACCCAAACCCCAAGTCACGGTCCGGTAAGGATTAGCCAAACCGGGCTGTGACAGTAACGTCGAATGATTTTCCTCTTGATATCCTCTAGAGCAACCTGTACTCCTTCTCCAATATCTTGGCTAGATATTAGATATGCTTTGAGGATTTGGATCTCCTCATCATCAAAATCTTCGTACAGTTCTGAAATCCTACAACTCAGCAATGCTTCGTTGAACCATCTTTGATCCTTCATCTTTGGGTGTCAAAGTTTTCCTTCATCACCACGCTTGCTGCGTAATCTGATTGGCATTTGTTGATTAAATGCTTCTTGTAGTCGCTGAACAATGATTCTATGATCACAATTGGTTGTGAACACCAAACGCCTCCTTTCATTGTCTTGCATGAATTTCTTGAATATCTGAAGGAAATTGTTTCCCAATAGAATATCAGCTCATGTTTCAGGGAAATAGATTGGTGGAGTCTGGACTTTGTACCAAGGTGTTTGACATGCTCTGCCTATCAAGATTTCCGTCTGTCTTACTCCTTTGGATAAGAGCAAAATTTTCTTTGAGAAATCTCTTCCAGCTATCTAAGGTAGATTTTCTTCCACTTATGTTGGAAAAACTCATTTCTTTGTTGTACAAATTCCTGCACTTGAATCGACATAGTTAGCAAAATCGTTGCCTTGTACTTCTCGTATAACATCCCTATTGAGATGTATATTGATAATGGACTTGTCATTCAATCAGCAATTTTCTTTCGCTAATTATTACCTCCATTCCTTCAATTGATATTCCCCATGGCTTGGACCTATCGAGGAATTTGCGTCCTAGGATTAGGACCTCTATTTCTCGGCCGACCTTCCCTATGATGATCATTTGAAAGCCTTGAAATCCAGGGCTCCTGCATAAATGTTGGATCCTGAATTCTTTAGATCACATAACCCGTGCAAGGAAAGTATATTTTCTCTCATGCCGTGTCAAATCTTATGGCAATTTCTCGCCATCCTTGTGGACATCCAATCTTGGCTGTAACTTTGATCGTCTGCGGTTGAGTGTCTCTAATAGATCCCCTTTCATAAGATTGATAAAAACTTCTTTTGTATGGTTGAGAGATGACTATATCTCCTTAGAATGATAATCTTGGGGCTCCAAATCTTTGACTGTAACCGTACTAAAGTATCGGCTTGTTGTTGATATGGATATTCGTCTCTCTTAAAGGTGGAAGTTCCACCCGGTCTGGACATCTAGCTTTAGCTACCTTCTTGATAATATTTGGTATCTCGATAAACTCCTTCCCTAGATATAACTCTGTATGATGGGAGTTTGAAAGAGCATAAGACATCTGATAAGTGATGGAATATGGTTTGTTCCCATTATACATCAATTCTTGTTTCTTGAAGTCCAGATATAGCGTAAGGGCTCTGCTGAATCCAGAATCTTTGATATTATATGAAATCTTCGGATAGAAGACCGCTATAATCTTTTTTGCATATAGATTCCTTGAGATGGTTTCCATTATCGAATCGGCATGATTCAATATCCTTTTATCGTAGATTGCGATATCTATTGATGCATCTGTACCCAAAAAGAGTGTCGATTTGATCACCAACTGGATTGCTTAGATGTAAATCCTTTCCATCGTATTAGTGATTTCTGGCTTCATACTTTGAAGATTTTCCCTGATTTCTAGTAAACTGGGATGGAAGTGACATCTCTCGCTTGGTAACTCCATAGACGATGTTGGGCCTCCTCTTGACTAGACTCGGGTTCCTTAGAACATGGTCTATTTTTTCCTCTGTTGAAAACCCTTGATACTTTTATAAACTAAGGGCTTTGTTCATTATCCTGATCATTATCTTTTGTGATAGGATAGTTCGGCTAGGATAACCTAGCTCACTTGACGCTCTTGATGACGCGCCTTTCCTTTAGTCGGATCCTGATTCTAAAGACTCGTCTGATTCTTCATCTCCACTGAAGATCTCTTCTTGTTCATATATACTCTCGTCTGAGGGTATATCTTCGAATTGGTATACTTGTACCAATTCTTAGTAGTATACGACATCTTCGATATCTGGTGTAGACTCGAATCTCCGTATTCCTCTTTGCTCGTTCTATGGGCAATTTGTTGAGATATGCCCATTTGCACCACACGTCCAGCAATTGCAATCATTCAAACTTTCATTAGCTCAAGTATAAGCTCGTTTGAAAGTCTTCTTCGCCGGTGTTTGCTTGCGAGAAATAGATCCCTGAGCTTGATACCATCTTCTTGTTGGACCGCTTCTTTGTCCAGACTTGTAGTATCTGGCTTTCTATCGTGACTGCATTGTTCTTAGCCTCCAAGAACTTCTCTTATCTCTTCTTCCCTTCTTGTAGGGTTGGAACCTGTTTTCTTCCTCTTGGATTGGAATATCAACATATCATAGATCAACGGGGTTGATTTGTTAATCTTTCTCAATTTCTTGAGATTCCTCTGAGCGGTTGCAATTTGACACCACTCAGACAGCTTCTTGTGAACATAAGACATCCTTTTGGATATACTGTCCACATATGCTCCTGGTTGGTAATCCCTAATGAACATTTCCCTCCATGAACTAGGGAACTTCAGGAAAAATAGCTCTCGTGCAACATCTTCATTGATTTTACTAAGATGTTCGTACTTAGTAAAGAGTTGGACAAATATTTCTTCCTTTTTTCATCATTATAGCCGTCAAAATATCCATCTCCAAGGAAATAAACTTTGAATGTATCGGCCATGTTTTTTACCGCATCCTCCATGAAATCGAACGTCAGTATAGCTTGTTTTCTTTCAACTGAGCAATGTTCCGGTATTATTTAACAACACCTGCTAAACTTCCTTCGAGGACCTTGACCATATTCAGATTGTCAAGTTCCAGTGTTACGGCTACAACAACCAATGATGTTGCCCATTCATCTATGATATTTTCTCGATCATTGAAGTTAACTTTTTCAATGTCGAGTGTCAAACCATAGGGATGGATAGGCTCCAAGGTAGCTTTTTTTACCGAGGTTTCCTGCACTCTTTGCCTCCTCCGTCTTTTTCTTGTTCTGATTCTGGCTTGTTCTTTTGCATACTCTGCATCAAGTCATTGGCTAAACTCATATTGACCTCTTGACTTCATAGAATCAACTCCTAGTATTCCTTGTGATAGGATTGGTGGTTCGTCGTTCGGGATATTCTGGTTCATCTTCAGATCCATCATAATGAGATTAGCAAATGATTTTGCTAACTTCTGCAACTCGTTCAATCATACTCTCTCAAGATTATTAATTTTCTAGAGAGTTTAATTATTCTTTGGTTCGAGCTTTATCCTCGACCATCCCAATGGGTTTGAACTTGATTTCACCTGGGGATTTTTTGACCAATCTCGGGCCTGCTTCTCGCTCAAGGCCTTCGATCTTCTTCTGGATACTCTGTAGTAGAGTATGAATCTCCTTTGTTGCATGGATATCCTGCTTAACTCTTGTGGAATGTCATATAGATAGTTGAGGTAATATTGCAATGTCTTCTATATCTCCCTTAATTCCGCCGAATTTGAAGAATCTAGTGAAATTTCTTTGTAACTAGGAGCGGATGTTGCTCATTTGTTTCTCGTCTCCAACAACTGTGTGGTGGATGGGTACTTCTCTGGATAATTCTCAATGCTTCCTAGAGATGTGCATTGAGGATTAGTTTTTCTTCTGTCCTTCGCATATTCAACAGGTTTATGCAAATAACTTGTATGAAATGGTTGTCTCGAAAACTCTGTACGACAACCTCTTCATAACATCTAAGCAGATGGCTTAGACTCTCATGTTTAGCTTCCAATTCATGGAAACTATCCCTATATGCTTTGCATCTCGGACAAACGTCCGGATCCATATTTTTCTTTGGAGTCTCCTCCGTTATGATAACACATTATATGCTAAATATTAAAGAATTTCTCAATAAAACCTAGGCTATCATACCATTTTAGAAGCTTAGGATCAACAATCAAAAATCTTATGATAATTTCCTTGTACGTGGTATTGTTACACCTCCCAGACCTACTAACAAAGTTAGCGTTGGCACGAGAAAGGTTTTCAGCCGATATACAATGTATTCCATCCACGGATTTTTAATAGCAAGCATAACAAAGCATAATCAAATGGATTGTCTATAGCAAAACAAGATTGTCCATAGCTATTTTGACAAATTCAAAGGGTTATCAATATATTTGGGTATTCCTTGCCTAGTTTTATAAGATTGGTTATAATAAGACCTGTATGTTATAAATTTGGTTAGCTAACGGTTTTTTCGTTTATAAATGATTGATTTATAATGTCAAATCTGAATTCGATCACACTATCAAATCCCATCGTTCCTGATATGATGCTAAGCTTTTGATTTCAATAAAAATATATTGATGAGTTTTATTCTCTCTTCAAGAGCTCTTCGAATTTCTTGTGTTTTGCCAAGTAATTCATTATCGACTTATCAAGCGATATCCATCACGTTTTTAGCGTCTTTCATCGCTCCTGTGTTGTTGAGGCGTGTTGCTCTTTGGGTCGTAGGGGTCAAGTATTGCCTGCGGTTCTTAGAGGGTCGACTTCAAGGGTATTGGAGTATCTATCCTATCTGTTCGTCGTTCATTTTCGTGTTTGATTCTGGGCTACGTATCCGCGCCAATTTCCAACTGATTGGTGAGAATCATATCAGTTCCTTTTCACCAAATAAAAATAAAATAAAAAATAACCTTAATGACATAATCGACATTAAACCTAATTAAGAACCACAAAAGCCTTGTAGCCTCTTTGACACTCTACGCATTCTTTCTCCATATAGAATTTAGATCATTATCAACTTTAACACACTCCATTTCTAATGCAATAAACATATACAAGTAATAAATTCATTAGGCAAATTCAAATATCAAAACCACATGGACTAAATGCACAACCTATACTTTTAATTAGTGACTTAAATTTTTTACTCTTTGTTGGGAAAATTCTAACATACTTAATATTTTGATTAGATTTTAAAACCTCTTTTAATATTGCTTTGTTGATGTAACATAGTGCTGCTCATATGTTAGGGGATGAGTTTTTTATGTTTACAAGTTTCAGCAGAAGAACTATCAGTATGGTTATTCAATATTGAAGGAGTTCAAGAGTAGTATTGAAACCAGTCGTACTAATAGAAGAATTAGAACGACACTACTGAAGAGAAGCACTATTGGAGGACTCAGTGCTACTGAAGACTGAAGGACAATAGCTATACTGAAGACAGACAAAAAAGTCAAGAAAATGACAAAGTGTCATTTCAGCAAAAGAAAAGAAGCTGCTGAAGAGTAATGTCAACTTAAGTGCCTACTAAAGTTATACCGAGTCAACGTATTGAAGAAACACAGAGTCAACTCTACTAAAGATACACGGAGATGACCCTACTGAAGAGACTTGAAATCAACTATACTGAAGAGACACAGAGTCAACCCTACTGAAGAATCACAAAATACTTTAAACAATTAGTATTTAACTTCCAACGTGTCAGAGCGAAATTGCAGAGGATCCTACCATGACAAAGCAAAGTACCAGACCTGCAGAATGCTTATGAATGCACAGAAAGCAACGTACTAGGATTCAACGACAAGTGGAATGAATATGATTGGTGTTTCCTCCAAAGATACTATTCATCATCCCTACTATAAATATCTGTAAGTTCCAACCTTTGAAGCTACCAGAAAACGCTAAACTTTCATGTATACAAGCTCTCAAGCTCACAACCTTAAATTATTCGAACAAAGAAGAGAATTTCTCAAAGTTATCAGTAAATCCTAAGAGTACAAATATAAATATTTACTCAAAATTTCAGCATACATTCCCTTAGTGTCTAGATTTTCTATTGTAAACATCTTATGCCTAGATCTGGTTAAGTTTTTGCCCGTAACAACTTAATCATAAGTTGGAAAACCTAACCCTTTTCAAACCCTAGTAATTAGGAGTTAGAAGAAGAAATGGCAAGTACGCAACAAAGTGTTAGTTGTCGAAAGTTCAGGTTTTCTTGAACCAGTATGCAACAAAGCGCGGATGTATTGACATATTTAGAGAGAGCTGCTTTGGGCATCTTCTTGGTCTCAGGAGAGGGAAAAGCGCAAATAATGCACTGCACAATCTGATGCCCCGATAGGTTGTGGATCCTAGTCTTCCTGAGTTCGAGATTTGGTTCCACGTTTGTGGAACCGATATACGATTTGGGATGCTTGAGTTTGCCCGAGTCTTCGAATTGCGCTTTGGACCGTCTTCTTTTGATCCGAGCTTGAGGCACGATATTTCCCAGACCAGCATGTTCTATATGTTGTTTCGGGACCGAGGACTCTTGTTTGAGCTCATGACCGATTCATCAAACAACGGCTGGGTGAAGATGCCACAGACTACTTGAAGGCGGCTTTTATATTAGTAGCATATCTTATCATCCTTTACCGCGATAGGGAAGCCATCGAGCCTTGGGTTTGGGCATTAGCTGAGGATTTGGATACGTGGGAGAGTTTTCCTTGGGGCTCCTATTCGTTCCGGTCCTCTCGTTACGGATTGATGTGCTCAAAGCACCCGAGCGAGGTGGTCGCTCGAGGAAGGCGTACCATTTCTATGGTCCTGTTTGGGACTTACAGATTTGGTCGTATGAGTCCATTCCGGACTTAGGACGTATGTGCGGGTGCCGAGACAACGAGATACAGTTGCCCAGATGCTTGATGTGGGCTACATGGAAGTCCTGACCCATTATATTGGGTTTTTTGACGATCTAGTAATTTTAATCTCGTGTTTAGTATTTGTTATATATTTATTAAATACATTATAATCAATAATGTGTATGTGTTTTTTTGTAGCGTTTATGTCATCCTGTGCTAGAGCCGCTCGAGGCTGAGTTGACAGAGGCATATTTCTTGAGCCTATTCAAGGGCGATCCGATGGCTATTCGGTTTGTGGTTGTGGGGCGGCATGCCAGAGGAGCACATGATGAGCCTGCGCTGAGCCACAGCAGGTGCCTATGCCTGTGCGTGAGAGAATGCCCCGCAGGAGAGTGGCAGAGCATGTCCCTGTCATGCAGCGAGTGGCGAAGGCGGATGGGAAGCTGAAGTGCCGAGATACATCTCGGGTTATTGAGCCTAGTCGACCTGGCGTGTCTCGATCGCAGTCGAAGCGTCGCAGACACTCATCGCAGCATGAGGAGGAGCCAGATCCAGACCATGTGTGCTGCGAACACGCCATGAGTGTTCGACTAGACGAGGCCTCCATTGCTGCTGTGACTGAGACTATCCGTCGTGCCATTGTGGACGACGATTCAGAGAGGGGTCTCGTAGCTTGAGTGGCTCGACGTGTGTTCGAGCAGTTGACGGATTTCTTCCGGTGCAGATCTTCGAGACATAGATCTCGTACCCCTATATCTGTACGTAGGAGCTACGCCGGCTATTCAGAGCATGTCAGTCAGAGGTGCTCAATGTCCCAGCATGAGGAGGTACCTCGCAGTAGCCACCGACGATCTGCTACACAGCAGGTCGATCCAGAGGAGGGGCTCCACACTAGCCACCGACGATCTGCTTCACGGCAGGTCGATCAAGATCAGGGGCCCCACACTAGCCACCGACGATTTGCTTCACGGCAGGTCGATCCAGAGGAGGGGCCCGCACTAGCCACCGACGATCTGTTTCATGGCAGATCGATTCAGAGGAGGAGGCCCACACTAGCCACCGATGATCTGCTTCACGACAGGTCGATCCAGATCAGGGGCCCAGCACTAGCCACCGACGATCGGGTCATCGAGAGTCTAGTCACGCCAGCCAACGAGATCGGCAGCTCGAGAGCCAGTCGTGCCTGAGGGTGATGTATCGTCTAATAGTGGGGATGCTGCATCGGAGACCCCTGCATTGGAGACCCCACATCCAGCTCCCCTAGATATGAGTACCCCTTCGGCACGACTAAGGTCGTACGAGATCTTTAGGCAGTCAGGCCCAGATGCTTATGTCGTGGCTCAGTTGAATGGGCATATTGTAACTCAGGCACTGTTCGATCAAATCACCGACCCACACGCTGAGTTGACAGGCGAGGTACTTTATTACCATATTTATTCAAATTTTGTTTATATATTTATAATTCAATTAATGGTGTTCTTTTTTTTATTTATGTGTTAGGTTATGGAGATGTACTCCTTGTATATACATTGGAAAATAATCAACCGACATCATCCTGCCAATGTATTATTTCCCGGGATCAATGAAGCTCGATGCGTTATAGCACCGATTGGATTTTATGTAAGTTTGAAATGTCCCTAAATTTATTTTAACTCATCCAGTTTATATAAATTATTCCCGACTAAATTTATTCATTTATGCAGCAAGCGCTTGTGCGTGAGTTCGCCCGGCTTCATCCAAATGATACTATGGGCTATCATGTGGTATCAAAGACCAACTATCCACGATGGCAAGTACTCAATGACTTGATAGCGATGGTACAAGGGGTCGATGCATCGCATAGCAGACCGTGGTTGTGCGCCGATATGGTAAGTTTATTTCCTCATTTCTATTATTTTCTATCAATTGAATGTAAACTTTAAAATTATCAATGTTACAGATACTAGCCATCTGTAACTTCGGAGGAAATAACTAGGTCACAGTTAGCATATCTACTGTTACGTGGACTCTTGAGGTGTACGACTCGCTGGCGCACAACCCTGACTCTCGGGCGTTGAGACATTACCATATGTTGCACATTATTCGTCTTTTCCCTCGACTGATGAGGGTAGTTGGATATTGGGGCAACAATCCATTGAGGACGGTACATTCTGAGCATCTGACATTGGCAGAGGTGCCCGATGATAAGCAGTTCATGCAGAATGACTCAGTGAGTTGCGATGTCTTTGCATGCATCTATATGTATCGCCTCGTCACAGGTATGCCTGAGAGGTTACGTCACAGTCAGTGGTTCATACTATCTCAGCGTAACGCGATAGCTCGTATGATATGGTTACTCTGTCATGTGGTTTAATTTCCTCAACTTTTTTGTATTTATGACGGATATTATAGTATTTTTATCGGTATTAGTGATATTTTTGTGATTTACATTGGATTGTTGGATTGTTGGTTTTTGTTGGTCTTGTTGTTGTTTTTTATTGGATTGTTGGTTTTTGTTGGTCTTGTTGTTGGTTTTTATTGGATTGTTGGATTGTTATTGGTGTTTGTTGGATTATGTTGGATTGTTGTTGGTTTTTATTGGATTGTTGGATTATGTTGGTCTTGTTGTTGGTTTTTTGTTGTTGGTTTTTTTGGTTTTATGTTTTTGATCCTAAACGAAAAATATTAAAAAAAATCGAAAATAATCAATCCAAAACAACGAATATCACTTCATATAACAAATATCCTTACTCAAGAGACCGTTGAGGACACAAATTCCTTGTATGCTCTTCACTTCGACAAATACTACATTTTTTCCTACGTCGTGTCCTTTCCACACATGTTTCATCACTAATGGCAATAAACGTTGTGCATGAGCGTTTGTTGTGGCCTTGACCCTTGCAACGTGTGCATATTTGATGACGTGATCTTGACGAACCCTCAACAACCGATTGCATCCTACTCAATCTAGGACGACCAGCCTGACGTGTGATGATTGGAGGTCGAATGATATAAGCTGATACAGAGTCTGGTACAACCCATGCACCGGGATGTGATACGGATGCAATTCGATAAGAATAAGTCACCGCAAAAACAGACTGTCTATAATACTAGCCACAAAGTCAGTGACTTGTAAACCAGCACGCCTAAAAAAAAAATTAATTACAAAATAAATTAAGTTTAGATAAATACCGGACCTAATAGCAGCACAAGCGTGACAATAAGGGCTCTCGTCCAAATCGAACTCACGACATTCACATGTCTCATTCTGTAAATCAACCATATAGGATGTGTTTTCCTCTTCGACTTTAAACATGTGTGTGGTCGTTGAACGAACAACCAAGCGAAGTCCCTTTTTGACAGAGGCATGTAGCTTCGACGCGGCTACTTCAGTCAACTCATCGGACCTTGCTGCTGCACTAGCTCATCGCACGTCAAACCATTTCTCCGTAATAGATCGAAAAGTCTCAAGCAACGAGCAAGCGGTGAGCGTCGAGCCCACAACAATCGACTATTGAAACTCTCTGTCGCATTCGAAGTCATGAAACTATAGCGTCGTACAGGACACTTCAACCTAAACCACCTATGCTCCCCAATGGAGAGTAGATGATGGTGTGCTGTCGGTTTTAGAATATCCACAGCAAAAAAATATCTCTCGAAATCCTCTGATCGATAGGCATATGCAGCTAACCTGATAACTGTACAAACATACGACCCAAATCGCGCCATATTCTTCTGCAAATGGTAAAAGCACAACACATGCGCGACGTTCGGATACACGGACTCCACAGCTTTTTCAATGCCCATATGTTGATCAGACACAACTAAGAGATCATCAGGATGACCAATGCACGAACACAGTCGAGATAAAACCAAGTCCATGACTCCTCATCCTCAATCGGACCTAACCCAATAGCAAGCGGGAAGATTCCTTCATTTCTATCATTCGTAACAGCGACAAAACAAATTCCTTTGTTCTTTCCCTTAAGATGAGTCCCGTCTACAACGACGACCGGCCGTAGGTAATGCTTGAAAGCATGCAAACTTTGTCCAAGAGCAAGAAACAAATATCGAAATTCACCATCATGAGCCGTCTTAATATCATATAGTGTCCCGGGGTTAGATTCTCTCAACAGATGCAAATATGATGGAAGCAATTGATAGGACCGTTCAAAATCTCCATATGTCATATCTATAGCGATATTTCTTGCTCGAAGAGCAAAGCTGTAATCCATCTCAATGCCAAATTATCGATGCATCTCTCCAATCATCTCTTTCGACGATACCACCCTTCATCGACCAATTTTCGTGCAAAATACTTGCCAACAATCTTAGTAGGCACCGTCATGAGGGCGGTGCGATTCGAATCCAAGTGACAAGTATGACTATTGTTCAACTTAATTACTCTCCATATCGTTGCCCTCTGAATGGCTCGTAGCTTAAAAGGACAACCGTTGCCATGCTTGCAAACATACCCCAAACGTGTTTTACTGGACCGATCGACCACGTACTCTACATGATTCTCCAAGTGGTACAATCCCATGGCTATCGCCAAGTCATCTTTCGTCTTAAATATCGAATCAACACATAATTGGTCGGTATGGGCTCCACAAGGTTCGACCCAATCTAATGACAATGCACTGTCACAATCAAGTAGTGGAATAACCCAGTTGCGCAACTCATGCGCTGTATAATACTCTCTGGTTCGTGAAGTTGTAGCATGAGCCTCACCATCATGCTGCTGTTCGGAAGTGAAGTTGCGATGTCCAATAACCTTATCAAGATGTCCTGGTTGTCGAATCCAAGCAACAAATTCAGTAGCCAATGAATCAAATATATCTCTACGTCGATTCGTATCTTCCTCTTTATCTGACTACACTAGCTCGTCTTCCTCCTCACGAAGACAACGGCTCATCTTTGTGTATAGTTGAACCAGTACATTTTGCATTAGACTCGGGCAAGACTGCAGATCGTTGTGAACCATATAATACCGGTGCCTCTGTGTGTACCGTGGCTGAAGATTGCTTGCCTTTTTCAATCACATACACAACTGGATCATCCTTTTGTTCCACAATCAATCGGAACAAATCAGTGTCAGTTTTCAATGATACTTTTATTCTTCTTCCATCACTAGCGATCGTCGTATAGAAAATCATATAATCCGATCCACCATTATTGCCTACTTGCTCATAAATCTCTCTTAGCAAATTAGCACGTGAAATCTGTTCTACAACCATGTATACGAGAACCTCATCGCCGCCTATGTACTCTGCTCTGTCCCAACTACCACCATGACTTATAATAAGACGTTGCCAAAACATCTGTTGCAAAATAAGATATAAAAGATGACAGTCAATAACATAGGATGCACGGGATGCGTTGTATGTAGATTTTGACCGGCATTGGTCGTGCACGGCTTGTACTATCAGGCGGTGGTGCAGCACGATGCACGGACCATGCACGGTGCAGGCACCGCGCACGTCGTGTACCGTGCGCGACCGTGCTTATAAACACACCGATGAGTTACGTGCATGGTTTATGCGTTCATAAGTACACGGTATAGCCGTGTATTGTACACGGTTCAGTGTTAACAAATCATATTTTTAAATTTAACTAATTAAATGATAATAAATATTAAATTAATCACTTTATTAACATAAAATCAACACAAATAACATATGTGACGCATAATACTTCTACCGTATACAACCGTGTACTCAAGAACGTATTTTTATTCTTCAAAACATTAAAGTTATCATTCCAGTAACATAAAATTATTAAAAAATAACATATTTAGACTTTAAATAATCAAACGTGTACAGCCGTATACTCAAGAACATGTAAAAAAAAATTCTATACGTATATTAATTTACCTTAATCCAGCTAGCAATGCTCGATTTTCACTATTTGATTGAAAAAAAAAATGCAGGTAACAACTTGTTCTATTAATTATTTTCGCATCTCTTCCTCTATTTGAAATTGTAATGTTACAAATGAATTCGTTTGTGATTTGAATTCAATGTCTAGCAATTTTACAAATTAAATGTTTACCAACCTCTTTTACAATTAATGTTTACCATTCAATTGTCATAAATTTTCGACAGAGAGAGATGAGAGATGAGAGCTTTTGTAGCCTTTTCGGCAGAGAGAGAGAGAGAGAAGAGATGAGAGATTAAGAATTATTTTTATGTTTGTGGATAGAGAATAAATATTGATATTTTCGAGAGAGAGAGAGAGAGATGAGAGATGAGAGATTTTCGGCGGAGAGAGAAGAGAGAAAATAATTATTTTAAATGATGGGCCCAGGGGTATTTATGTCTTTTTAATCTAAAATGGCTATAAAACTCATGTTTTTATTTGTGTGGATACAAAACGCATCCTACTATTTCTTTTGGTTATATATAAACTTCCCCCAAACTTCAGTAATCATTAGAAATTTTCAAATATAAACTTGTCGGCAAACATATCAAAATCAGTTCGAATATAAGCTTCTTGACAATGACACATAAAAGAAGCAATAAATTTTCAGAGAGTTTCAATGGAACACTTTATGACTAATAATCATCTTTATCTAACCTAATAAGACTCCCTTCATATAACTATAGTCGTCGTTTTGAATAGGGTGTTTGGCTAAGTTTATTTTAGAGAGCTTATAAGTTTCAAGAACTTATAAGATGTTTCAAGATTATAATAGTTAATGTCTCAAATGCTTATAAGTTGTTAAAGTGTTTGGATAATTGATCTTATAAGCTAGAGAAAGAATCGCGAGTTAGAGAGAGAAAATCATAGTTAGCTAGAAAGATAAAATTAACGAGAGGTAAAGTTGATAGTATATATGTAGAAAATAACGAAATATAATAAGGTTATTTTGGTAAATTCATGATTGCTTATAAGTTTATGAAAAAATAAGTTAGGGTTGACCAACTTATTTTTAGGGGCTTATAATTTGTTGAGCTTATTTTCACAAATTATAAGTCGCTCGAGCTTATTTTGCCAAACACTTTGTAATGAACATAAGCTCCTAAACAACTTATAAGCTGTTTTAAAGAACGTATAAGCTCAGCCAAACACGCTCTATGTCTGTTTTAACATTATGACCCATTTCTTAATATACAATGTAAGACGCACATTTAACCTTAAAAGTGCAGAATTCAATCAATATTTAAACATGCATCAATAACTTATTATGCTCGATAAAATTTATATGACTACGTGGCTACTGGCATGTAAAGATATAAGAAAATGTTGACAAAAATTTGGGTGAGCTCCGCCTCATCATGAGTTCACATTTTTTTTGTTAAAATAATTATACATTAATTATGGTGAGTATGAATAATTAGAATTTATTAATTTATAATTAAATTTATTAAATTTTAATTAAAATTTATTAATTCATAATTATGATTTATTAATTTACAATTAAGATTTATTAATTCATAATTAAGGTTTATTAATTCTCAATTAAGGTTTATTAATTCAAATTAGGATTTATTAATTCAAAATTAGAGTTTATTATTCAAAATTAAGATTTATTAATTCATAGTTATTGTTTATTAATTCCAATTAGGTTTTATTAATTCATAATTAAGGTTTAGTTCCAATTAGACTTTATTAATTCAAAATTACAATTTATTAATTCACGATTAGATTTTATTAATTCAAAATTTTTATTTATTAATTTATAATTAAAGTTTATTAAATTAAGTGATTTAATTAATTAAATAAATAATTAATAGAAAATTTAATTAGGTGGTCTCTCGCCGTGCGAGACCACCCCAAAAATGTTAGATAGCCTATACTAGCTATATTCAAACTCAATGGTAAAACGATTTCAATTAAAGTGAATGTTCGTAAAACTAATTAGTAAATGTGAGGAGCTACAAATTTATTTATCATATATGAATCCGGATGATCCGATGCATCCATTTTAGTTAAATCATAATTAAATAAATTTTAATTAAAAATTAATAAATAATATTTGACTCCTAATTAACTAATAAGTGGAGTAATAATTGTTTAATACTTAAGTATTGAATGAAGAGGGCCGCACACACACGAATTTGGTGTTCATTTATAATATATATAGTAGAAATTAAACAACATGCGCTTCAAATTAAAATGTAAAGAAAAAAAAGTGGCAACATGATAAGACAGATGGTCCACGTGGAAGATGATGGGTTCAACTTCAATGAGATACATATATATGACGCTCAAGAGCCCATCTTTCTATGCTCAATTATTTCTGACCTTCAATATGTTTAGATAATAATATTTCTACGACCCAATGATTATGGTGGATTCTTATGATCGAGAGATCATAAGTTCGAATTCCATCAAATATTTTTTGATTTTTCAATCATATAATTTACAGGTTATTGAACAAGAATGTGAAATTTACTCAATACGTATCTTAGATAGCGAATATGTGTTCCTCATGATACACAAAAAAATCTTCAAGTAGAGAAAACAAAATTTGCTAAATAAAGAAGAAAAATAAAGGATCAAGTCACGTCCTAATCATAATGGCTGCTAAATAAAGAAGAACTATAAAGGATCAAGTCACGTTCTAATCAAAATGGCGAAACAAGTGACCAATATAATTCCCTTAAATCACTTCTTTTTTAAAAATAAAACAAAAAATAACGTGATTAAATAAATATCCGTGATTAAGTAAAGACTTCATTGATTGGGTAATTTAACCGCATATTAGATAATTAAAAACGCGTAACGGAACAAGACCTCATTATTAGTAATTAAATAGTTTTGCAATCTTTGAATTGTACAATAATTTGCTAAATTATGAGATTCACCACCCCAAAACATATTCTCTTAGCGGGATTGGGTGGTTTAGTATTCCCTATCGTCAACGTTACAAATTGTTGCTTTTGTTTGAAGAACGAGAGAGAGCCGCAAAGACTATTAAGGACAACTAAAACACCAGGTTTAAGAAACAAAAGGTTGAATTAAACAAGAAATGGTGGTCTATATTTCAAAATTAAAATAAATTTTAAAAGATTACTTTTCTCAAATGAAGTGTTTAAATTATTTTGTTTCTTTCATGCAATGTGATTTAACTAATTTTTTGTGTAACAACACACAATTAGGAATACTTTTAAATTTAGTATAATAAAAAAAAATTAGATACTTATGAAATATGTTTGGTTTAATATTTGAAGTTATCATATTATTTCTTTGTCTGTTTATTCCAATGTTAATATAAAATATTTGTTATAAATATATAATTATCAAGAAAAAAATATAAAGTTATTTTTTCTTAAACTTTCTGCTCCGATTAGTCCGACGAGTTAGCCCGAAACTCGATAGTTTAGAGTTAGAGTTGGATATTTTAACCCGAAAAAAATGTCAACCTGAATGACCCGAATGAAATAACTCGACTATCCAAATAAATTGACTCGAACCCAAATGACTTAGCTGATTGACATCCCTATCCACAATATACACAAATAAGACAATCGCTCCAAAATATTAATTTAGGTG
This sequence comes from Salvia rosmarinus, assembly GCA_036937905.1. NCBI lineage: Eukaryota > Viridiplantae > Streptophyta > Magnoliopsida > Lamiales > Lamiaceae > Salvia > Salvia rosmarinus. The sequence goes on from CM072814.1 coordinate 16,203,583, forward strand.
TCACTAGGTGGACTCAAGAGATGGTAATGGAATTAAATGCGACTTTTGGTCAAAACTCACCAGTTTTGTTACTAAGCACCAGAATCAGAACAGTTTATCTAAGTTGGTCAAAACTCAAAAGCACAAAATTACACGTTGATGAATGCGAATTTCTTTCTTGGTTCGAGAAATTTAATGAGCTGTGATATCTGAGCGTGACTCCCATGTATGTATATGGTAAATTGCAAGGCAAAGAGAGGTAAATTATTGTCGTATGCTGACTTCTGCAGCTCCATATCTGAAGTCTGAAGATGGCAATAAGTATAACAAATAAAATCAAAACTAACAATTTTCTAGGCTAGCTACACTATAGAGAAACTCCACTTTCCCAGATGAAGGTGAAAAAGTAAGATCATAAATGCGTATAAGTAATTACTTTTTTTTTGGATAGATGGTCACAATATTATATTTTCTTCGCACAACATTGTCAAAATACAAAAAAAAATTGTAAGATACATAAACGTATCGAAGTAATATGTTATTTTGTTTTAGTGAATCACATGAACTAGTAAAAACTTTTCGTTATCGGTTGTTGGATTTGTATACTAAATTAAAATGATTGACTTTATATAAGATGTTTTTTGTTATCACTATTATGATTCTTTATCTGAATTATTTATTTGATTATATATGTTGTCCCCTTATCTCATATAAAAGTTGGATCATGCAGTGTATAGAAGATCACATAAGTTTGTATGATTAGTTAAACTAATTGAGATATAAAAATAATCATAGTTGAGACAACTTGATGACAAGTTGTCAGTATAAACTACAGTAACTTGACTTGGTTGCTCATCTACGTTGATACGTCTTTGACGTATTGATGGATCACAGTGGGATGAGTTCTTCTATCGGACCATCATGAAGAACCTATATTTCGATGACTTAACGTTGATCTAAACCTCGATAAGGTTTCAGATGATTATGAATTACTGATAATCACTTTGATTTGTTATGGGTGAGGGTTACACGAGATAACTCAATATTCTCCACATCTTGTGTGGTGGTAGTGCTTGTATATCATGCTGGTTATCTATATCGAGTTACCATATTCATTTAGGATGATGACGTCCCCTTAAGAAGCTCAAAAGTTTATCATACTAAACCCTACGGTTGAATTAGCTCAGGTATATGATAATAAGATTTAGTGGTACTACTTAAGAAATTATTAAGAGATTAATTATTTTAAACAGTTAGAGTATTATAAATAATTAATGGACGTGCAATATCTTTATACGGGGATTCGTAAATCTAAGTGCAAGCCCAATTTAACTTTAGTAATAAAGGGGTGAGTCAATATTTATTCTCTAATGAATTGAATAAATGTTTATGAATTAATTTATGTTATGAGTTGAACATAAGATAATTAATTCATTATAAAACCATCTTTATTCATTATATCTGATCCCTAGGCTAACCCACCAAGGCCCGTAACCATGGAATTTTTGTCTTCCATGTACAGTTCCCTAGAGATTGTGTTCTAATTATTATATTATTTATTTAATACATCTCATAGTCTAAATAGAAATTATCTGATATCAAAATATATCAATAGATAATTTTTCTAGAAATGAATTATCTTCAGGATAGATGATAATTATTGTATTTATTAGATATGCTATAATCCTATCACATTAGGGTTATAAGAAAGCACTATAAATATATGGTAGAAGAAAATCAGTAGTATCCTTAATCACATAGTGATTTTTGAAAATCTCATAGGGGAGAGAAAATTTGGTGTTCTCCGTCGATTGCTCTCACTCAACCTTGAAAATCAGGCATCCGGGATACAGTCCAAAAGATCAAACTGGAGGTAGTCATTGAACACCTTTGCCAGAAATTAGCAGGTAAACAAGAGAAAATCCTTATGTGTTGCAATTATTTATATAGGAGCATGTTATGAATATAATCAATGTATGGTGAATTAAACATCCAAAATTGATCATCGAGGGCACGAAAAAATCATATTTTTCTATAGTTGGTATTAGAGTCTGGGATTAGTATCTTAGTTTTGTTGGATTAATTAATGTTTGATTATTATATGCGTTATAATTAATTATTGTTCGTCGTTCATCGTGCTTCTATTTTTGTTGGGTTTTTGTTGGAATCTTTTTCACCACGAGAAAATCTATTGTTAGATTAGAATTTATATTTCTCTAAATTATATCTGTAAAAAAGAAAAATGAAGATAAAGACTACGAAGAACGAAATGACAACACGACGGAGTCCCGATGCACAGTGCGAGGCACGCACGACGTGCGATGAGAGGTAGGTCGACTACACACGATGACTCGCAGATAGCATAAGCACCACAAGCCTAACGTGCGACACGCCCACGCTGGCGGAACAATAGCAACAGCAGCGCCACGCATCGCGTGGGGACGCTCGTGGTGTATAGCACGTTGGCAGGCCCGGTGCACTGGCGGGCGATATGAAAGCAACACAGCAGCAACGCCCAATGTGGGTGCTCGACGCACAACGTGTGTGCACGCAAGATGGGCGACAAGGCATACGCACATGAGATGAGCAAGGGGCTCTATGCGACATATAGCAGCAGCAGCAGTAGGGATGGGGATGGCGAGGACGCACGCTTGGGTGCGCACTGGGGTTTCGACCCAGCGTGGCGATCCAACCCATATTGGATCCGACCTGACCTATTTTTCTTGATTCGAATTCGATTCGACCCTGATGCATTTTTCTGACCCGACCATTTTTTGACCTAGATCCATTTTCCAATCCAAATCACTATTCCGACCCAAATCCAGTTTTTCGATCCAAATTTAGTTTTGACGAGTCCGATCCATGCCCGAGTATCCGAGACCAGTTTTAAAGATAAACGAAGATTTGCACTTTACAAATTTATGTAATAAATTAGGCAAAGACTTATAGGATCCACGAAGGACTGCGATGAACGAATTTATTTTATTTATTATCTTTCAAATCATGTCGTAGATGTTTAAATTATGCAGTAGCATACAATTTATGTTTAATTACTTGGAAGCATGGGATAAACATGTGTGTGATTAACTGCGTGTACCAAGTATGCTAGGTTTATAACGTTTTGATGCATGATTTAGAATTCTACGAGAATGTTTTACATGTTGAGTTCTAGAAAAAACATGTTTAAAATTACTTTCTCTACATGGACAAACATTTTGAAATAAAAAGACTCATCAAGAAATCTGACATTTTAATTCTAAATTAAAATCGTCAAGACCTCCATAATTTGGTCTCTAGACAAAGTGGTATATATTGTGAGTACACATCCACGCGTGGCTTGCTTGCACTATTTATCATAGGTTTGTTAGATGAGATTTTTAAATAAATATTTTAATCTATTGAGAAGTGGGAGTTTCATGCCTAGCGTGATTGTGTGTACCGTTTAGATGTCAACGGTGATGTGGTATTTCGGATTGGGATTTTTATAATTTCTATGTTCTCGTTCTTTCTTATTATTCCATTCAATCGGGGATACCTTACATCCTAATACTAAGTTCGGCGCAAAAGGGATCATGTGTCTTAAGAGTCTATGTTCTCATGGGGAAACATACTCATTTACAACCTGCTTCTAGCATGCTTTGCATATAACAGTAAACAAAGATCATAACGTATATTGCAATAATCAAGTATGCTCATATTACTCCCTTACCAAACCTCTAAAGTTTGCAACTTCTTTCAAACTAACGACCAATTGTTTTGAAAGTAACTTTTCAATTTCAAATCATTCATTTTCCCAAAATATATTTCGACCTTCAAACAAAGCAACTTTTGTAAGTCCATTTCACATTTCATATACTTCCATCATTCCAAAACCACTTTCAATTGAGATAGTTACCTTCTTCCTCGTTGAGAAGGACGACGATGGAGTTCAGTGCAGTGGCAGTCAAACACCAACAGTTTCGAGACTCGACTTTCAACTTAGAATTCAAGGAAAGGGTTTCTAGGGTTCAGAGCGTACAAATGCTCGATACCACTCTGTGACGACCAGACTTCTCGAGGAAGTACGAATTAAATAGATCGCCACTGGTATGATAATGCAGCGTATACATACATAACTAAATCAGTACAATTAACCATTAAACTACTCATAAATACATGAACTAAAAGGAATAGGCTGTTTCAATACATGATAAGCCTCATTTTTACCTATTTTATAAGGCTATATTTGTTTCGTTTATAATTGATAAGTGATCTTTTGAGCTGTCTTTTGATATATTTATGTTTACCTTGGAAGATATTATGCCGTGTGTGTTTCATGAAATTTTAGCACAGGTTTTGATGTCAAAAAGGTGGATCACGATAAAGAGGAACCAATAGCCCAATCATGAAGCTCGTCTTGAAGAATGCTTGAAAACGACGTTGAATATGATGTAATGGACTTGAAAAATATGGATGTGCAAAGTGTACTATGTTGTAGAGCATCTCGATAGGAGTCCGTAGGCGCAAACGGATTGTAATTCGGAGTCCGAACGAGAGAGAACAGAGCGAAACGGCGAAGTCGCGCGCGCAGGGATTACGCCTCGCGAGCCGTGCTTGCGACCTTTTGTCGCGATGTCGGGTCGCGAGGAAGAACAGATTGGCAGCGATTTTGAAAGCTCGCGAGGCGTCTTCGCGAGAAGCAATGGCTAACGCGCATTGCGAGGCGTAGGTTGCGTAATATATTTATATATATACGCATATCACACGCATTAGAGAGGGGTGGATTATTCAATACAGAACGCAATTTACTTTTGTTTTCTTTGGAGCTTTCATCTTTTCCTTTTGCTCATTTGTTTTTCATTAATTTAGTTCAGTTGTTACATTCAGTATTTTCGTTTCCAGTTCACAATTCAGTTTTTATTCAAGATTCCAGATTTAATTTCAGATTTTAGTTGCACCAATTGTTCTTCATGGATCCCTACGGTTTTATTTATCTATCTCAATTTATGCTTTATTTATTTAATTATTGTTTTGTTATTTTAATTATGCGTAGCTAAATTCGTATTGATCCCGGGTTTGTATGTCCGACTAGATTCGTGTAATTTATCTGCTGATCTTGTTTTGTCGTCCTTCATGATTTATAAATCTTGGTTTTAATTCTCATGTGTTGGTATCGATCGATATCTATGCATGCTAGTTATGTGATTAATGTCTCTGGAATTAATTGCATAATCGATATCTAGAGTTTATAATCTGCTTTTGCCTTGAGACCCGACTTGAGATAGGTGGTGTAGGAGGTTATATCTTTGTGTGCTTTTGGTAATTAGCTTACTTCTCTTGAGACCCGACGGAGATAGAGTTTAGGCTAACCCACTACTATAGGTTGTCCCGACGGAAACTATAGTTATATTAGTGATCCTTCATCTGAATGTGGATTAAATTGGTAAACAGATTAATAGGTTAATTGTGTGAATCTTGTTAGGTTAAGTACATCCCTAGGGTCAGTCTTTCATATCTGGTTTATTCCTTTTTTATTTTCAAGTCTAGTTTATAATTTTCTCTCTTGATATTTTGTTGTCTGGATAATAATCAAGATTTTGTGTTGATTATTCGTTGTGTTCTTGAGTCGCAGTCCCTGTGGATACGATATAATATACTTGCTGTTTTACTATCATTTATTTGGTAGGAAATTTAGCGATCAAATTTTCTCGCCATTTCCGGGGACTGTTTAGATTGCATAGTGATAATTTTGTGGATTGTAGTTATTAATTCAAGCGTTTAAAAAAAATCATAAAAATAGAAAATAAAAAAATTATTTATTTCTTTGTTGCTTCTCAGATCTGACTTGGTTTTTATCTCTCTGTGCAGTGCATGATTACGAGATCTCAAAGGAGAGAAATTATTCCTTTGGATCTTGAGATTGAGAGATCCCATAAGAGAGAGAGCCGAGAAATGAGACAAGCAATGGCAGATAGACAGCCCCAAGGGCACGATCGGATGGCCGAAATGGAGGAGATGTTAGCAGCAATGCAACGCCAACTGACGTTGAATAATCAGATAGGCCAGATGGGTGGTCGAGCACAGCCCTTACCGCTAAACCACATGTACAGACCACCTACGGATCAGTTCCAAGGTGGAGGATGGGGGCCGAATGTCAACGCGAATAACTTTGAGTTAAAGCCTGCCATCATCGGCATGATCCAAGCGGAGCAGTTTGGGGAGGGTGATCAAGACCCCAATGCACATTTAGAGGTTCTCGGATATCCGTGATACTATCAAGCGAGCGAGAGTGCCCGATGCCATCCGGATGCGGATGTTTGGATTTTCGCTGAGGAGTCAAGTGAAAGAGTGGTTCAAGAGCTTGATGGATCAAGAATCACCACGTGGGAGCGCTTATGCGAGAAATTTCGTCCAAATACTTCCCACCGCCAAGCGCAGAAAATCATTGCGAGATCTCCCATTTTCACAATTGGGAGATGAGTCGTTATTTGAGGCCCGGGCGACTGAAACCTCGCTCGCAAGTGTCCACAAGATGGGTTTTCACCACAGCAACAAGTAACATAATTTTACAAAGGACTCAATGCTAACACCCGAGCATTGTTGATGCGTCGATCGGAGGATGCCTTCTCAATAGAGGAATAGATGAGCGTTGAGAATAATTGAGGAGATGTCATCCAACGATTATCGATGGCGATGGAGAGACAAATGATCGTAAGAGTGGTCACAGAGTTGGATGATAATTATGATGATCCGTTAGAAATTTACATCATTGCGAGGAGGTATGAAGCCGAGAGGAAAGGGCGGATGACCGTGGCCATGGCGCAGAATTGGAGGAGGTTCAATATGTGAACCAAAGGAGTAATGGCCAAGGAAATCGAGGGAACCCATCCTATCATCCCAATAATAGAATCACCCAATTTTTCCTATGCTAATGCTCGTAATGCTCAAGAATTACCACCGGTTTTGCTATGAATAATGGAATGATTGTGGAGCCTAAGAAGCCGAGCCTCGAGGATATGATGCAACAATTGTTGGCGAGCAATCAGCAAATAGCAACGAGTCACCAACAAATGGTGGCTCAAAGAAAATATTCAGATCCAAAGACTTGAAATAGGATGAACGCCTACAGAGAGACGAAGAACGCCATCAACAATACGGTGATAGCCATGGAAAAACAATTGAAGATGTTGGAGAACCAAGTGGGGCAGATGGCCAATGAAAGAGCTGGAATGCACAGGTGGTCAATTTCAAGTGTCTGAGCGTAACCCAAAAATCAAATATCTCCAAATCGGTGCAATGCAATTTATTTGAGGAGTGGAGCTTCATATGAAAATCATTCGGAGTACGAAAGAGAAGAAGAGAATCATACACCTGAAGGAAGAAACTCACGCCTCACGAGAAGGCAAGAAAGCTCGGGTCGCGAGCCTCGGTCGCGATCACAATCGCGAGGCAAGCCTCGCCTGAGAAGAATGATTTCCTCACGACCCGGCATCGCGACCAAGGATCGCGAGCTCCTGACGCGAAGACAGACAGAGAGCACCTCGCGACAAGACTTCGCGAGGAAGCATCGCGACAGATGGTCTCGAAGTCAGACAGAGAGCGACTCGCGAGAGAAGGCAGAGAGGGCGTCTCGTGAGGCAAAGAAAGAGAGGATTCGCGAGAGGGAGTAGGGAATGATCAGACGTTTCCAAAGCCTACAGCCCCATTTCCTCAGCGCTTTGGGAAAACGAAATATGATGAAGAATACGCCCGCTTCAAGGAGATATTCCAGAAAGTGAATATTACTCTTCCTCTCTTTGATGCGCTCATAAAAGTGCCCGGATATGTTAAATTTCTCAAAGATGCATTGGCGAATAAGAAGAAGATGGGGAAATTTGACAAGATCAACCTCTCTGAAGAATGCAATGCTATCTTGCAGAGAAAGTTGCCGATGAAGCAGAAGGATTCGGGGAGCTTCACTTTGGAGTGCGAGATCGCTAGGCATACTTTCCCCAATGTGTTATGCGATCTGGGGACGAGCATAAATCTAATGCCGTTAAATGTGTTCAATCACTTAGAATTGGGCAAGATGAAGAAGACCTCAATTTCATTAATGATGGTGATGTGTCGATTGCACACCCTAAGGGGATAGTTGAAGATGTGTTGGTGAGAATTGGATTTTGTTTTTCTGCTATTTTGTTATTCTGACATTCTCGAATTTAAAATCAACCACTAATCTTAGGTCGACCTTTTCTAGAAACTGGTCGTGCTTTAATTGATGTACAGGTGGGCGATCTGACTTTTCGTGTCAACGATGAGGAGCTAAAAATTTCAATCTATGACGCCATCAAGCAACACGATAATCCGTAGGCGGGAAGAGTGTCACCAATCACTCATGTTGCAGCTAGCCAAATCTGAGCTTGGATGTCAACCCACCAGTTGACAATGGTGCTAGAAAGAAGAAATGGACTCGGCATGGAACTCCGAGCGACTTGTTCAAGTTTGGGGGAGGCCACTTCCACACTCAGTGGTGGTCTATGGTAAATGAAAAATATCGAGGCAAGCACAGATTTGGGAAGAAGTTTGCTGCCAAATCGCCAGATTGATCGAGGTTAGTATTGGTCTAGCTAAAGACATTTAAATTTAGCACTTGTTGGGAGGTAACCCAATGTTTTTCTTTGTTTTGGTTTGTTTTCGTTTTGTTCGCTTTTCTTTTGTTTGTGTTTGTTTTGTTTTTCGTGTTTGGGTTTTGTGTCTGTTTTGTTGGTTGAGTTGAATGACGAACAGCCGATGATGAGAATTGTTTTTATTAGAAAATCTATTGCAATTGATTTTGTGAGACGAAGCATGTTATGATTGTTGTGAGTAAGCCTTTGAGAACTTGATCGCATTTTTGAAACCTGTGAGACTTGAGCTTTTGACTGTTATATCTTTTCAGTCTTGTTTCTTCCTTTGTGAATAGTTTGAAATAGCATGTGTTTCTCTAGAACTTGCTCTGGTTCTTTTTCGAGGTTGCATTGATGCGCTTAAGAATTATGAGATGATATTAGGCATTCTTTTCTTAGCCTATACACTATCCAAACACTGACCTGTTATTTTATTATCCTTTGATAAGCCCGTTTGAGCCTACCTAATTCTTTCATATAGCCGTGAGTTGGGTTTTGTTGTTAGTGTGATTTTTGGTTGCTTGAATTGAGGGTTGAGAAAAAGAAAGGAAAGAAAGAAAATAGATAATGAGAAAGTGATTCTTAAAAATAGTTGCTTACCCATATAAGTTCAAAAAAAAAAAAAAAATGACCCAAGTGTGTGAAAAGAACATAAATGGGTAAGTAACTAGTGATTTGAGATGATTATATCACTTATATGAAAAGTGTAAAGTTCTTAAAAGAAAAATGACTTCTTGGTATGGAGAATTGAAATAAAAAAAAGTGAAAGTTTGGGATTATGTCTTGTGATACTTATGGTGTTTTTCATTAGGGGATTATGAGTCACTTAGCCTAAATATATCCTACCTTACAAAAGAGCCTATATTATAACCTCTCATAAGACCTTTTTGATCTTAGTTCTTTAGCACATATGTGAGCAATGGATAATTAGACGATTTGCAAACCTATGGTAGATTCCATGTGTTTTTAAACTTTGAGAGTATACACATCCTCATTGATACACTTGAGTGTTTGAGTTTTCTTATATATATATCCATGTCGTGAGGATTCAAGTTTGAGAAGGCTCGTGCTTATGACTTTATGATATGTTGAGTTTAACGAAAGAGGTTGTGATTTGATTCATTTGCTTGAATCTTTTATTGCTCATTGCTCTGAGGCTTATTGCTTTTGTTATTCGACTATTTGCCCTGTCTCTCGGTCGCCTCTCTCTTGTTCGATTTGTTTGAGGACAAACAAAGGTTAAGTTTGGGGAGTTGATAAGCCTCAATTTTACCGCTTTATAAGGCTATATTTGTTTCGTTTATAATTGATAAGTGATCTTTTGAGCTGTCTTTTGATATATTTATGTTTACCTTGGAAGATATTATGCCGTGTGTTTTCATGTCATTTTAGCACAGGTTTTGATGTTAAAAAGGTGGATCACGATAAAGAGGAACCAATAGCCTAGTCGCAAGCTCGTGCGAAGAAGAACTGTTTGAAAACGACGTTGAATATGACGTAATGGACTTGAAAAATATGGATTTGCAAAGTGTACTATTCTGTAGAGCATCTTGATAGGAGTCCGTAGGCGCAAACGGATCGCAATTCGGAGTCCGGACGAGAGAGAACGGAGCGAAACGGCAAAGTCACGCGCGCAGGGATTACGCCTCGCGAGCCGTGCTCGCGACCTTGGTCGCGATTCGGGTCGCGAGGAAGAACAGATTGGCAGCGATTTTGAAAGCTCGCGAGGCGTCTTCGCGGGAAGCAATGGCTAATGCGCATTGCGAGGCGTAGGTTGCGTAATATATTTATATATATACGCATATCACACGCATTAGAGAAGGGGTGGATTATTCAATACAGAACGCAATTTACTTTTGTTTTCTTTGGAGCTTTCATCTTTTCCTTTTGTTCGTTTGTTTTTCATTAATTTAGTTTAGTTGTTACATTCAGTATTTTCGTTTCCAGTTCACAATTCAGTTTTTATTCAAGATTCCAGATTTAATTTCAGATTTCAATTGCACCAATTGTTCTTCGTGGATCCCTACGGTTTTATTTATCTATCTCAATTTATGCTTTATTTATTTAATTATTGTTTTGTTATTTTAATTATGCATAGCTAAATTCCGTATTGATCCTGGGGTTTGTATGTCTGACTAGATTTGTGTAATTTATCTATTGATACTGTTTGGCCGTCCCTTCATGATTTATAAATCTTGGCTTTAATTCTCATGTGTTGGTATCTGATCAATATCTATGCATGCTAGTTATGTGATTAATGTCTCTGCGGAATTAATTGCATAATCGATATCTAGAGTTTATAATACAGTTTTTGCCTTGAGACCCGACGGAGATAGGTGAGCTGTAGGAGGTTATATCTTTGTGTGCTTTTGGTAATTAGCTTACTTCTCTTGAGACCCGATTTGAGATAGATTTTAGGCTAACCCACTACTATAGGTTGTCCCGACGGAAACTATAGTTATATTAGTGATCCTTCATCCGAATATGGATTAAATTGGTAAATGATTAATAGGTTAATTGTGTGAATCGTTAGGTTAAGTACATCCCTGTGTGCATCTTTCATATCCGGTTTATTCCTTTTTATTTTCAAGTCTAGTTTATAATTTTCTCTCTTGATATTTATTTGTCTGGATAATAATCAAGATTCTGTGTTGATTATTCGTTGTGTTCTCGAGTCACAGTCCCTGTGGATACGATATAATATACTTGCTGTTTTAATATCATTTATTTGGTAGGAAATTTAGCGATCAATACAAACCCAAGTCCCAGAATGACTTGTAAAAGATTCAATATCCAAATATAACCCAATCAGGGGGTAATTCAAGGGACGAGGTACGACCTCCAAATCAATAACGAAAATAAATAATAGTCATGAAAAAAAAACATAAAATAATATCAAAGTTTGGCAACAATAATTGTGTGGACATATATATGACGATGTATGCCCAAGGTTCTAGAAATCCTTTCAATTATAACAACAAAACATTTGCCACTCTGTACCAACTCGCACTCATCGCCATCTCCTGCTCAACATGTACATCAAAAACGAAATGCAGAGTTGAGTACAAAAGTACTCAGTGGACACATTGCCGAAAATAATTTCTTTGTAAAAGTCATTGAACTGCCACAGTAGCGCATGAGGATTTTAGTTGAAAAGACCCATGTCTATCAAAATATTTTATCATTTTCCAAAGTGTCCGATCGGACTATTTCATCCACGTTGTTCCACATCAGATTATTCATTCATTCATTCATGTGTGAACTATGGAGGTGACCACATACACATAGTCGCCGTGATTGGTCGAGGTACCTAACCTTAACACATAGTCACACATGTATACAATCCGAGTTAGTCCTTAACTAAGTCAGATCCGATCGTTACTATTTTTAACGTTGGTGGACCAAAACATTCTCATACCACGTTGGATATACCAACCTCAGATAGGATCACAACAAAACATAAATATTTGGCAGTCAATAACAGTTCATGCAATAATATTTCATAAAGCTTTTGTAAATCATGGTTTGAGGTATGCATATCATTTTGTTTCAAGAGAGTCCACCTGCTAGTCCGGAGCTATAAGTTCTAAGTAAGCAGGTTGTGGTTGTTTTTCCTCGGTAACTAAGTACGAACAGGTCCTTCATAAGAAAATAGCTTTTTTTAGATTCCTTCTATTAATCGAGGTTCGTTTATAAATTACGACTTAAAGTTCCCAATTAGGGTTTCTTTGTGATCTCATGTGATGGTTTTAAGATAATTTATATTATCTTACATTCTATCACAGCCCGACTCGGCTATTCCAGAAGGACTGCCTTGTTGGACCGCAACTTGGGGTTGGATTAAAGAAGAGAGAAAGAAAGGGAATCTTAGTGCTGATTTCTATCCATATCATTGGTAAGGAAACATGAGTAATTACAGAAGCATAAAATATCGAGATCAGAAGAAATACTTTAAATATAAGGCCGATTCAGAAGGTATAACCAAAGAGTAGTTGATTGTGAAATCACTACTAGAATATTAAAGAGTTCAACATATATTTAGAATTCAAAAGAGTTTAAAGAGTTTGCAGCGGAATAAACGTGTGAGATATGCATATGAAGATGCATTCTCAAGGTGAACCAAAAGATGTTCCATTTCCATCGACAAAAGATATTTCGCTCAACTCTACTCCGATTCATCACCAGCTCAACCTGCACATTAAAAACGAATATGCAGGGCTAATTACAAAGTACTCAGTGGGCACATGACGAAATATTTTATATTTTCTTCACGAAATTATACTGCCGTCACCACAGTAAGACACAAGGGTTTTGGTTTGAAATGCCTTGTGCTTACTAAACATTTTATCATTTTCACAATGTTGATCGGCAGATCGTTTTATTTCAACGTATAATCCAAGTCGGCTATGGAACACGTAGGGAGGGAGGCCTCCCTTCACCCGTACGCACGACTGACCGCTAAGGATTTACGCTAAGTGTACACAGTCCAAACTGACATCCACCAGTAGGACCTGAATTTGAAAAATCTCCTGTTGGCCCGGCCAACCCGAATGTATATATAAAAAACAATAAATATTTTGGCAGACAATATCGCATTTAAACATTTGCAGTTCAAGAAAGTAATAAAGCATAAGCAGTAAATGATTTTCATAAAATCACATTTTGTTTAGATAAGAAAGCTCACCTCAAGAATTGACCTTCTTGAAGTACCTGCTAGCGATCCTTTGTCGTTTTCGGTTACGTCTACGCTGGATCTTGTCAACGTATGAAATATAATTTAGTACGTCATTCACTTCTTTCGAGAAGCATCGCTAAGATTCAACGAACTCGATATCTATTAAGTCTTAGAGTTTCTGGATTTTTGGATTTTCGTTATCGATACGACTCAGTTAATAGTCTATATTTCGTCTATTAGGTTCGTCTCGCCATGACGATAGATGACACTTCGTCGTTGCTTTTTTCCCTTCCATTGATGTTTCTCCACATCGTTTCGTACAATTTATGAATTCTAAGTTCATAACTAATCTTCGTCGTTTGTTAACGCGTATCAACGATTTCGAGTTCCAATACCTCATTCATTACTCGCCGCGTTTCTCGCCTCACACGTCCCACATATTCTAACAGTGAAACACATACTAATACTACACAACCAATAAATATTTCTCGTAATTCAATCATCATCTAACAAACGTTTTAGTAATTAAGTTATTTAAATAATATTTCTCAAGCATATACTTGACATAATCAAATCATTAATAATTAATTAAATCTTTAATAAAATTAAGTGAATCCGTGATTACAATTTCAATTAAATGGATCAAATTAAAAGTTCAATAACATTTGATTAATCAATCAAATTAATTTAATTCATCTTAGATTTTTACTAATTAGGATTTAATTCCAATCACCTCCTATTTAGCAATTAGATTAAGGTTCATCCTATTACATAAATAAATCACTTAAGAAGAATAATTCTCAAATTCTCCCTTAATATAATTAATTAATTATGCTATTCAATTTTTAAAAATTAGACTTTATTCAATCTAGTGAATTTAATTAAATCAATCTAAATAATTGGTATTTAGATTATCATTTAATTAATTAAAAATTAATCTCAAAATTTAATTACTAGAATTAAACCTCATATTTAATTAATATAGAATTTGTTAAATCCTTAATTTAATTTAATTGGATCCTACATATTAGTTAATTCTAGCCCAACATTTATTATTAAAAAGAGACAAATTTCCGCCCACAACAAAATAGAATAAAAATAGTACTCTTAAGCCCATTCCAAATTCTTATCAAATTTCGGCCCACATAAATTTGATCCATCAATTTTTAAAGAAGGTCCAACTTGAAATCGGCCCATAGCTCATTCTATTATTCTCGGCCCATTTACTATTATTTTGGGCCCAACTCGGCCCATTATCACAAGGCCCAAACATATAAATTTTTCAGACTAATGAATTAAACCTAAAACTAAACCCAACCCAAATAAGTTCGGTCCAATGACATAAGGCCCAAACCAATTAATATCGGCCCTTATGAACAAAGCCCAACAAAATAAAATAAAACAAAACTAACCTAAACTCTAACCTAACCCTAGCACTAGCCGTCCTCCCCCCCACTCACATCTCTCTCTCTCGGCTCTCACTCACTCACGCACACACACGAGACACACACACACACCGCCGCCCTACGTCCACTACCACGTCGCCGCTCATGGTGAAGTGCCCACCAGCGCGACCACCATCCTCATTTCTTCTCCATTCTCTCTTCTCATGCAGTGCACACACACATATACACACAAACTATAAACTGCCTCCTCTTCCCTTCTCGCGAGATCGTCGCCGCCTCCATCGTCTCCGGCCGAGCGCACCGACGCTGTGCCGCCACCGTCCTCCACGGCTCTCCTCCTCTCTTTCCTCTCGAACACACACGCGCACAGACACTCATCTCTCTCATTCCTCTGTGTCTTCTCGTCTCTCTCACCTCACCTACTGTGCCATCGCCGCCTCTCTCGTCTCCGTCAGACGTCGCCGTCGGCGACCTCCATCGTGACTACGGCCCCATCTTCCATCCTTTCTTCTTCTTCCCTGTTCCCTTAACCCATCTCTTTATATTCTTTGCCAAACACATAAAGACGAACACACACTTCTCTCCTCCTTGATCTGGCCGTCGACACACCAAACCGGCACCATCGTCGCATCGACGTGCCGTCAACAGCCCTTGAGGCTCTATCCCTCTCATTTCATCTCTTCTATGTCCTCTCTCTTTCTCGTAACAGAGACACGCGCACACACACAACATAGTGCACATATCTCCCTTTCTCCCAATCATCGCCATCTCCTTCTCATCTCCAATGGGCCATCGCGTCACTAATGGTGAGTGCCACCACCGTCGTTTCGGTACAGCCGATGCGCTTCTGCTCTGACCCTTTGTCCAAATTGAGCTTCTATTTCGAATGCCGTCGGTCAATAGCCGAGCCCTAGTGGCTCGGTCCAGGTCTAACAAATGTGTACATTCGAATTTGTTTACTAAGTTTTGTAGTTTCTAGTTTCCATGTTCGAAAGATTGTGCAGAGGTTGTTTATGGATTCTGTGTTGATGAACTAAGTTATCAATAAGCTAAGTGAATTGTATTTATTGTTATGAAAACTACTGATATTTCTCATATAATTTGAATGCATTAAACTGTAGTTGGATGAAGTTGAGTGATATAGAACCTGTATGAAGCTTCTGTCTTGATTTTGTTGAATGAGGTAGAAATTGATTGTTGCAGTTTTTCTAGAATTTGTTTAGAACAAGAATAGGTTGTTGATGTAGAGTAAATTGATAAACAAATGAAATCAGAGAGGTTGAAGAGAAAAATGAATTTACCTTATGTAGTTTAATCAAAAGAACTTCTTCTTTCCTTTGTGTAATGGCCTATCAACTTAAGGGTTAAAAGGTATTTGAATGTGGTATGGTCTCACAAGGTACAAGGCTAGGGGTTCTTAGAGTGTAAGATGTGAAAGATGATGGTAAGGCTTGAAAAAGGTGGAGTAAAGTATGGAAAGTTGAGGATTTGAGGGGATTTGAAATGACGAGACAATTATCACATTATAATTTATCTGGCTCGTCTTATAACTGTATTCGTTCTTCGACATTCGTTTAAATTTTCTCGTTCGAAATAAATTCGAAACGTCGACGATTATAAATTTTAATAATCGCTCTAATTTTAAATCTCGATTTAGCTAAATAAATAATAAATAAAGTTTTAATTTCTCGGGGTATTACATTCTACCCCTCTTAAGAAAATTTTTTCCTCGAAATTTGTACTTCTTTGTAGCGTTTCGTATTATCCTTTCCTTCATTGTGCCCTCGAGTTTTGATGGCGTTTCATCGAGCCCATTATATAGTCATAGGAACTTAACTTTCGGTATCGACTAATCCTTGGTCCTAAACCTTCTAGTCTAATAAGACCAATATGTTCGCGATTTTACAAAATCATATGAGTCTTGGTTATCAACTAACCCATATGCAGAATCTATCGATTCCTAAGAATTGTGAATCCTATGTTCAAATCTAGTTCATTTCAACAGACACTACCGTTGTAATTCTTTCTACTAGTGAAGAAAATCCATATTGCCTCGCAACTCCTCCTACGTGAAATTCTAAGAAATCCACGTATGCATTTCTAACAAGGTAGCATGAAGTTCCCTTATCGATAATATTATCACATGCATATTGAAAAGTGTGCCCATACCTGTCCAGTTATCATGATCCTTAGTAGGCTGCTTCTGGTTGAGAGCAAAATTCCTCGGTTGTTATAGTTCTGGCTGCGGTAGTGCCTGTAGTGCCCTTAGTGGTTGAACATGTCGTGGTTGATTCGGTATACCTGCTGTCCCATGCCCCTTTCCTGGGCAATCCCGTGCAAAATGGCATTGCTGGCCACACTTAAAACAACAGCCATATCCAGCTAAGCAAGCACCAGTGTGTTGCTTGTGGCATCGTGGGCAATGAGTGATTTGTAGTTGTAATCGGGTGTTTCCACCTTGTCTTGGGGCCACTTGATGCCCTTTTCCTTGTCTCTATCTTTGATTTCCTCTCCATGGCCTCTTTATAGCCTGAGTATTATAGTTATCTTTCTTTTGATTAAGATTCTCATCCCATTTTCTCTTGACCTTGTCTGTGTGGGAAACTGTTGTTTTCTCCTCCGGTAATGCTTCCTCAATATCCAGAGCTCTACCGAGAGCCTCGACATAAGTCATTGTTCCGTGACTGGCAAGAGATACCCTAATCTCGTGCCTCAATCCAGATAGAAATTTGTCTGCCATCTTCTCATCAGTGTCCACATGATGTGGAGCAAATCTTGACATGTCACGGAATACTCGATCGTATTATGTCACTGACATACTTCCTTGTTTAAGATTGAAGAATTCAATCTCTTGTCTTTTCCTATAGCTTTTTGGATTGTACTTGTCATACAATCCTGTTTTGAAATCCTCCCAAGTAAAATTTTCAACTTATTCAAGAGTCATGATTTTCTTTCTAGCCTCCCACCAGAAATTTGCCGATCCCGTCATTTGAAACGTCACACAGGAGAGTCGCTCCTGATCCGTGCGATCTGATGTAGTTAAAATTCTTTCCATCGCCCTAACCCAAAGCTCGGCTTCAGCTGGGCCTTCGGTTCCATTGAAAGATGGTGGATTCTGTCTGAGAAATAGTTCCTTGATTCTACGATGTGGTGGTGATGGTGGTAGTGGTGCTTCTTGACATTCAGGTCGTGGAATTCTTCCTCCTCTGCGTCTCGGTGCTCTTTTAGGAGGCATTTTTCTTATCTCACGCAAAACAATTGTCGTTAGTTCATTCTTAAACACATGTTAAACCAATTCTTGATGCATAAATTCATTAGAACATGGAACAACAATATCTCATTCATCGATATTGATTCCACAAAAATCCATACGAGACCATCACATTTTCCGTCAAAATGTCTCAACACGGACTTATATATATTTGTCACATATACTGATCTATCTAACCGACTAAGTACATGATGTGAAGTCTTATCTACATTATAACTATGGTCATCACTAGACATATTAAATTATGAGACGTTACAAAACTACATCTAATTCGTACATACTAACCATGCTATCTAGCCATACGATCCACTGTCTACACACAAGTCCCACACGATCTTAGGACTTTAAATCGTTGAGTGCACGTCATTAGAATCATACTCTGTAATCGAAAATCCGTCTATCTTCAGTATGTATATGCTGCAATATCACGTTGTGCATCCTTCTTAGGAGAATGATAAGGCCATCTAGATGTTGATCCATACACGTTGTACACATATCTCGATAATTTATCTCAAATTCCGAACCACTCCTATACGGTAGGTCTACTCTCCTGAGATCTCTCTATCTCATAGCCATGCCAGTTAGATGGCAATCGACAAGTAAGTGATGATCGTCATCTAGATCTTCACCCTACGAATACGAGCATCTACCCAAAGATGCGTGAACTCTGCCAAAACTATCCTAAATCCATGTCTAGTATAATATAGAAGAGTTGCTACTCCTGTATGAACTCTAGGTACATAGCCTATATGGTCAAACTCAACCCATAGTGTGTGTTATCCATGCTCTCGGGTAAAAAATAGTTCTAGATAAGTCATACTTAAACTTAACAACAAAACTTAAGTGATCAGGATCTCTTAAAGAATTTAGACATCTCAAAGCATGAACTCATAAACACTTATCTTATTCCTTTCTTAAAATTCTACATCGTAATCCATATATCGATCCATACGTCTTTGTGTAAGCAATAGTCGATTCGAAATTCCGTCACGAGTGAATTTCAAATGAAGAACTATACCCATGTCACTAGCTAAATGAGTTACATTCGTTTGCCGAAGCCTCCATTTCTCCACGTAACATTCCAGATCACATTCATCAAGTGAACTCAAAAGCATTCCAAGTTCTCAAGTTCTCTTGGTCCATCAAACACTATTTCAAGAATATAAAAGATATCTTGTGATCATACTCAGTCTAAGTTCTTGGTAAATGTGATCATGCAACTTAGAGCACGTCTATGTTTTCTTGGGGAAAACATACCATTTTTTTTATGAATATAAACAAAATTATATGCATGCTTATTGACCTATAAATCCATGTACGTCCATACTCACATACAATTCCATGTATGCATTTCGATCTGTTCAAGTTCACCACAAATAATCACATATTTGTTCCATCAAGCAACGAATTATAAAAATTCAAAGCTATTTTATTTTTCATTAGCAGTATGCCCCAATTTTTTTTTAACAACTCGAGTTCCCTCAGAACTTTAAAACCAATATAGAACTTTTAAAACATTAAAATCAAACATTTACTTCAAATACATTAGAAACCACTTTTCCTTACCAGTTGGGCGGGATGAACTGGAGTGTTGAGCGATGTCGACTGACTCACAAAGTCTAGTGATTCTAGCTAGACTTGACTTGAAAGAATATTTCTGGTTCAGAGCAAACGAACTGCTCTGATACGACTCTGTCACAGCCCGACTCGGCTATTCCAGAAGAACTATCTTGTCGGACCGCGACTTGGGGTTGGATTAAAGAAGCGGAGAAAGAAATGGGAATATTAGTGTTGATTTCTACCCATATCATTAGTAAGGAAACATGAGTAATTACGGAAGGATAAAATATCGAGGTCAGAAGAAATACTTTAAATATAAGACCGATTCAGAAGGTATAACCAAACAGTAGTTGATTATGAAATCACTACTAGAATATTAAAGAGTTCAACATATATTTAGAATTCAAAAGAGTTTAAAGAGTTTGCAGCGGAATAAACGTGTGAGATATGCATATGAAGATGCATTCTCAAGGTGAACCAAAAGATGTTCCATTTCCATCGACAAAAGATATTTCGCACAACTCTACTCCGATTCATCACCAGCTCAACCTGCACATCAAAAACGAATATGCAGGGCTAAGTACAAAGTACTCAGTGGGCACATGCTGAAATATTTAATATTTTCTTCACGAAATTATACTGTCGTCACCACAATAAGACACAAGGGTTTTGGTTTGAAATGTCTTGTGCTTACTAAACATTTTATCATTTTCACAATGTTCATCGGCCGATCGTTTTATTTCAACGTATAATCCAAGTCGGCTATGGAATGCGTCGGGAGGGAGGCCTCCCTTCACCCGTACGCACGACTGACCGCTAAGGGTTCAGGCTAAGTATACACAGTCCAAACCCGAATTCGAAATATCTACTGTTGGCCCGGCCAACCCGAATGTATATATAAAAAACAATAAATATTTTGGCAGACAAAATCGCATTTAAACATTTACAGTTCAAGAAAGCAATAAAGCATAAGCAGTAAATGATTTTCATAAAATCACATTTTGTTTAGATAAGAAAGCCCACCTCAAGAATTGACCTTCTTGAAGTACCTGCTAGCGACCTTTTGTCGTTTTCGGTTACGTCTACGCTGGACCTTGTCAACGTAAGAAATATAATTTAGTACGTCATTCACTTCTTTCGAGAAGCATCGCTAAGATTCAACGAACTCGATATCTATTAAGTCTTAGAGTTTCTGGGTTTTTGGATTTTCGTTATCGATACGACTCAGTTAATAGTCTATATTTCGTCTATTAGGTTTGTCTCGCCATGATGATAGATGACACTTCGTCGTTGCATTCTTCCCTTCAATCGATGTTTCTCCACATAGTTTCGTACAATTTATGAATCCTAAGTTCATAACTAATCTTCGTTGTTTGTTAACGCGTATCAGCAATTTCGATTTCCAATACCTCATTCATTACTCGCCGCGTTTCTCGCCTCACACGTCCCACATATTCTAATAGTGAAACACATACTAATACTAAACAATCAATAAATATTCCTCGTAATTCAATCATCATCTAACAAACGTTTTACTAATTAAGTTATTTAAATAATATTTCTCAAGCATCTACTTGATATAATCAAATCATTAATAATTAATTAAATTTTTAATAAAATTAAGTAAATCCATAATTACAAGTTCAATTAAATGGATCAAATTAAAAGTCCAATAATATTTGATTAATCAATCAAATTAATTTAATTCATCTTAGATTTTTACTAATTAGGATTTAATTCAGTTCACCTCCTATTTAGCAATTAGATTAAGGTTCATCTTACTACATAAATAAATCTCTTAAGACGAATAATTTTCAAATTATCCCTTAACATAATTAATTAATTATGCTATTCAATTTTTAAAAATTAGACTTTATTCAATCTAGTGAATTTAATTAAATCAATCTAAATAATTGGTATTTAGATTATCATTTAATTAATTAGAAATTAATCTCAAAATTTAATTACTAGAATTAAACCTCATATTTAATTAATATAGAATTTGTTAAATCCTTAATTTAATTTAATTAGATCCTACATATTAGTTAATTCTAGCCCAACATCTATTATTAAAAAGAGCCCAAATTTCGACGCACGACAAAATAGAATAAAAATAGTACTTAACTTAAGCCCATCCCAAATTCTTATCAAATTTCGGCCACATAAATTTGATCTATCAATTTTTAAAGAAGGTCCAACTTGAAATCGGCCCATGCTCATTCTATTATTCTCGACCCATTTACTATTATTTTGGGCCCAACTCGGCCCATTATCACAAGGCCCAAACATATAAATTTTTCAGCCCAATGAATTAAACCTAAAACTAAACCCAACCCAAATAAGTTAGGCCCAATGACATAAGGCCCAAACCAATTAATATCGGCCCATATGAACAAAGCCCAACAAAATAAAATAAAACAAAACTAACCTAAACTCTAACCTAACCCTAGCACCAGCCGTCCTTCCCCCACTCACATCTCTCTCTCTCGGCTCTCACTAACTCACGAGACACACACTACACCGTCGTCGCCCTACGTCCGGCCGGCCACGTCGTCGGTCGGCGAAGTGCGCCGCCGCTGCGACCACTGTCTCATTTCTTCTCCATTCTCTCTTCTCACGCGGTGCACACACACATATACACACAAACTTTAAACTACCTCATCTTCCCTTCTCGGCGAGATCGCCGCCACCCATCGTCTTCGGCCGAGCGCGCCGACGCTGTGCCGCCACCGTCCTCCACGGCTCTCCTCCTCTCTTTCCTCTTGAACACCCACGCGCACAGACACTCATCTCTCTCGTTCCTCTGTGTCTTCTCGTCTCTCTCACCTCACCTATTGCGCCATCGTCGCCTCTCCCGTCTCCCGCGGACGTCACCGTCTGCAACCTCCATCGTGTCTACGGCCCCATCTTTCTCTTTCTGTGTTGATGAACTGAGTTAGCTATAAGCTAAGTGAATTGTATTTATTGTTATGAAAACTACTGATATTTCTCATATAATTTGAATGCATTAAACTATAGTTGGATGAAGTTGAGTGATATAGAACCTGTCTGAAGCTTCTGTCTTGATTTTGTTGAATGAGGTAGAAATTGATTGTTGCAGTTTTTCTGGAATTTGTTTAGAACAAGAATAGGTTGTTGATGTTGAGTAAATTGATAAACAAATGAAATCAGAGAGGTTGAAGAGAAAAATGAATTTACCTTATGTAGTTTAATCAAAAGAACTTCTTCTTTCCTTTGTGTAATGGCCGATCAACTTGAGGGTTAAAAGGTATTTGAATGTGGTATGGTCTCACAAGGTACAAGGCTAGGGGTTCTTAGAGTGTAGGATGTGAAAGATGATGGTAAGGCTTGAAAAAGGTGGAGTAAAGTATGGAAAGTTGAGGATTTGAGGGGATTTGAAATGACAAGACAATTATCACAGTATAATTTATCTGGCTCGACTTATAACTATATTCGTTCTCCCGACATTGTTTTAAATTTTCTCGTTCGAAATAAAATCGAAACGTCGACGATTATAAATTTTAATAATCGCTCTAATTTTAAATCTCGATTTAGCTAAATAAATAATAAATAAAGTTTTAATTTCTCTGGGTATTACACATTCTCAATTCCCACCTATCTCGATAGCTGGGACTAAGTAGCTATTTGATGATCTAAAAGGCTTTGAGATGAGGAAGGGTAGGCAGCAGGTACCACGAGCCTATTTCCCACACATCTATCCAGAAGCAAGTATTGATTGGTTGGGCTACTTTTGCTTTTATTAAAAATAGATTGTAAAGTCAAAGCGAATTTAGTAGTAATTGCAAGCCGGTCGAACTACATTCCTTCATAATTTATAGATGAACCTCAACTTATGAGTCCTATACTCCGAGTCTAACCTCGACTCTAACATTAATGTTCTTCTAAACGTTATTACGTTATAGATTGTTGGTACTCAAGTTATGATTGGTATGTTAGGATATTCTCAAGCCACTAGCTAGACTTAACAATTATAGTTACGTCCTAGTAGGTTATGTTTGACGGCTTGTCGTATTTACACGACGAATAAAGGGAAGTCTTGACTTATGATTCAAGTTATCCCATACTATCACGTAGGTAAATACTTAGTTATTAAAGAAGATTTTTGTGAATACCTACTCGACCTTTGGGATTTCAAGATCGACATTTTATGTTTGAATCTTAGCTTACACTTTTCGACATTGTTTGTTTCTCGTAACTCATCGGAGATTGTGTAAGTTATATATTCGTATCGAGTTGTCTTAACGCTTAATCTAATATCATATTAGGTTGTCGTTGTTGAGTATTAACGTTTGTAAGTCGGCTTTTGATTTCTTTAACTTAGGAACTCACGTTTGAGTACCCTATTGTTAATATAAAACTCTAAATTGTGTCTAAATTCGATTCTCTTTAATTCCTTCTTAAGTTATCAAAATTTATCGATTTATTTTTTATTCTCGTACATCAAGTACTATGTTGTTTACGTTTGAGGTTTTGTTTATCGGCATAACATAAATATAATCATACAACACCATACACAACATATACCATAATAAGGAATTAGAAAACCCTAATTTCTAACATAATACATAATCATTGTGTATATGTGTATGAGTGTTTCATTCATTCATCATAATCACATGCCATTCATTCTAAACTTATAGATTAACCATCATTTACAATTAAAATCAAACTCATACTTAATCATTTTGCTATATTTTCGGTAATTAGCAATAATTAGCATAAGTATCCAATAAAATCATGTTATACTCCATCATACTATAGAATTTAATTACCAACTCAATATCATCAAATAAAATTTAAATCACGAGTTAAAAAGATTAAATTTTCGGTAATTTTGATTTATTAAACATTGGTGTTCAATAAATTCCACAAAAATCATATCATTTTATATCATATACTAAACATGAAATATCATTTCATATCATACATTAAAATTAAAACACATGTTTAAATACTTAGTAATATTTTCGGTAATTACACTATATGTGTATTTAGGCTCAATAAATTCTACCCACTTCACAACATGTTTATAATATGCAATAAACATGGAATATTAACTTTAAACACCAACTAAATATTTATAATATGAACCAAATACTAGAAATTCTTTTTGTCCTCACACATATATTGTATATGTGTTTAATAAATTTCAAACAAGGCATAATATGTTCATATTATTTCTAACCATCATATATCATATTATTTTCGACAAATACAAATCAAAATAAACCTTAAAATATATATATAGTGTTCGGTCCTTTTGAAAAAATAGGAGTAGTGTTTCAATAATTTCAAGATTAATATATGATGTTCATATCATATATAAACACTATATTCAACTATTTTTTAACAAATAAAATGAAAATAAACCTAAAAAATTATATATATTTCGGCCCTTTTAAGAAAAATAGGATAAGTGTTTCAATAATTTTAAGATTAATATATGATGTTCATATAATATATTAAACACTATATCTCAACTATTTTTCAATAAATAAAATCAAAATAAACCTCAAAAATCCAATATAGGCTTCGCCCCTTACAAAAAAAAATAAAAGATATATTTCAAAAAAAATCATCTTTATTCCATATGCTCCTAACACATCAAGAAACTACAATATGAACTAACATTCACAAAATCATGCTTTATCGTTTATAAAAAAATTCTAACAAAAATAAAAAAAATACTAAACATGCTCCAAAAATTCTCAAACTTTAAACACAAAAAGAGAGAAAATGGTTCCAAAGAGAGAGAGAGGGCTCAGTTTTGGGATTGAAAAGTGAAGCTAGGGAAGCCCTTATAGCTGTCCTTGGTGGCAGTTGGGAGTGGACTAGCCAATGTTTCTCGATTTGGTATGTTAATACCGATTATTTAAGTTTTATCACGCTTTCGATTGATTTCTCGGAACCTTAAGGTTTCATTTTCTTTTGTGGAATCCAATCCAGCAGCAACAGGGAGAAGTAGCATTGGATCGGGAATGTGGCCATTTTCACTATTAATGGCCTTAAAAAGTGTTATTTAATAGTTTATAATAACTTCATGAAGTTCGGATTGGATCCGATAAGTCAATTCTGAATTATCGCGGAAAACGGCGTCCGACGATTAAATTAAGTTCCTTCGAATTTCTATCGAATTCTTGAGATTTCATAATTAATTTGAATCTTATAAATCATTTCTTATTTATTTAGACCCTTGGTTTGAGTTTCGGATCAGTTTAGGATTTTTTCGGTATATATACCCGACGTTCGGTTAAGTTCTTCAGGAATTTCGTTCAGAATTTGATTCTTATGAAATCTAAATTCATAATAATATATTTCTTCATAATTTTTATTTTTCTCATTAATTTCACTGAATATCTCGGATTGGAATTTGATCCGGCTAGTGAATAGTATTTTGAGACTGACCGGGCAAGTATGCCCAAAAATTCTAACTCTTTGGCTTCTCACATGTTTTCGTGAGAAGATTCTAGAAACATAATTTGTTTGTTGATATTTTTTCTAGATCTTTCATTCTATGTTCAGGCTATTCAGGAAACCCTAATCCGGTTGGACTAGTCACTAGTTTTTTATTTCTCTAGTTTTGATCTCCGAATCGATTCTAATTCGTTTCGTTGGTCACCTTAAATATATTTAAGGTCTTAGCACCATAAGTATTTGGTTTAATCTCCTCTAATCAAATTTTTAAATTTGTAGGGATATTACACATAGCTCCTTCATACATTTTCATGATTGTTCTGTAGTCAGCTATGATTTGCTGCATCTCGTCCCACTTGACTGAGGTATCTTCTGATTTTGATTGAGGTATCTTCGATGTCTGATACTTGTTCAGATAATACAATAGTTTGGAAGAGATTTTCAGTAGAGAGTCGGAAAGTTACCTCAGGTTTATCGAGGCTTTTATCGATTCCCACTTTACAGCTTTCCTTGTAGCTTCTGATCTCTCTAACCATCAGACACTGGCTCTCATTGTCAGTGTTGAAGGAGTTGCTGAAAAAGTTGCTCAATGAGCTTGAAGTACTAACCTTCTCAGTAACCATTACCTTGAGTTCGTTCATCTTCCTATTGTGCTTAGTAGGCAGTGTTTTCCTTTCCTTGTGGCTCAGTTCTAGACAGTAGTGTCTGAAGTACCCTTTCTTTACACAGTTAAAGCACTCATCGTCTTTATACTCAGGTCGGTTGGCTTCTCGTCCGTTCGATCATTACTTGATCTTTCTTTGTGGCTCCTATCGTGAATGATTCTCTCTTTTTGGTACATGTTGTACCTCTTCAGTCGGGTTTCCATCTTATCGAATCTTTCAGCCATCAGTGTATACTGAGTCATTAATTCGTCATTACTGCACTCACCCTTGTCTTTGGTTGTCTTCTTGGTTTTCTTGCTCTTATCGGCTATAAGGGCACCATCTTTGCTCGTGCTGACTTGAGCTTTCTCTTCAGATACGTCAGCTTTGGATGACTCTTCAGTACGTCTGATGTTATACTCATCAACTTTCAGTGCTGAGAAGAGTTTGTCAGTTGATATCTCTTTGAATCCAGTTTTTTTCTGAAGCACTACTGTGTACTCATTCCAGTCAGTAGCTGGGAGTGCCCATAAGACTTTAAGGTTGATCTCTCTTGCGTGTATATGTCCTTGCGTAGGGTTGAGATCTCATTGATGATGGTTGCGAATCTGAGTTGCATATCATCAATGGATTCTTCTTTCTTTTATTTGAAATTACCAAACTTTTGACAAGCTATCGTCAATTTGTTATATTTAATTTGTTCAAAGCCATCACAGAGGTTCTCAAAAGCGTCCCCCATCTCATTGGTTGTCTCACATTTCATCAGTTTCTCAATGTGAGAGGTGAGAACTAATCCAAAGATGATGTTATTGGCCATGTTGTCGAGCTCATCCTATCTTCTTTCTTCTGACGTGAAGTTAGCTTGATCCTTAGGCCTGTTCTCGAAGGTAGGATCATTTCCCGGTGTGGTGCTTACTTTTTTTATCTTCTCTCTGATTATGATTGGTCTATTAGTGATGACCTCCCACATACGATAATGTTGGGCATTGAAGTAGCTTTTAAGTCTGAACTTCCAGATCTCATAGTTGTCTACCTCGAACGTGGGGAGAGAAGTTGAACTGCTGTAGTTAGTTTCCATCATAGAAAATATGCAGTAGTATGACGAAAAGTATCAGTTCGAAAGACCTGTTCAAAAACGACGACTTATAGGGGAGACAGTAGTTCTTGCGAACAACCTGCTCTGATACCAATTGATAGTCCTTCGAGGATATGAATTGGTGTATGGTGGAAGGGGGGAATACACCAGCCAGACAAATTTAAAACTTTTTCTTTTTACAAGACTAGACTGGCTACTATGATAGTAGCTTTCGTTTAACTAATGGCAGTTCAGTATTAATGTCAGTACTATTGGTCAGCTCAGATAAGGAAAGTCTTGTTCAGAGTGATATCAGTTAGCAAACCTGCTGAATGTTGAAGTAGCTAGTCAGTTGGACTGATAACTGATGTGCTTGTGGAATGTTGATATTATTGGTTTGCCTTTATTGAAAACTTAAACTGACGTAAAACATTTAGTCGAATATAGGCTTAGTCAGTTTCAGTTTATCTTTTCAGTCTCAAACTGATACATATAGAGTGTTTCAAAAATTGTAGCGATGCCGTGTGCTAGTGATGTCAGTTCAATAATATGCAATGTAAATATGATATTGAATGTAAAAAACTGAAAGTAAACAACACTTGGTTTTGACGTGATTCGGATAGATAAGCTCCTATATCCACAGACTGATTGCTCAGTCAATCCACTAACTAGGATTTGATCTTGTTTCCGAGTACAAGATATAAATCTAGATACAGACTTAACCATACTGTATCCCGTAAAATTTGGCCTTCCTCATATGCTTAGTGATTCTAGGAAACCTCTGACTGCTTACGGATACAGTCTAATCCTCTTGCTTGTGGGTGTAGTTGACCTAAATCTCTGAAACTTTGAGCTGATAGATATATTTGAGCTCTAAAGGTTTACTGATAACTCTGTAGACTTCCTTCTTCGAAATCATTGTGTGATAAATCTTAAACTTTGAGCTTTGATTACTATAATATTCAAATACGTAGAATTTCGGTAACCTTCAAAGGTTGGATTCTACGCGTATTTATAGAGGGAAGAGTGGATATTGCCGTTGGAGGGAGCACTAATTACATCAATTCTATATATCATTTGAATTTTTTCCATTTGAATTCTTCCCATTTGAATCATCGTACATCGCTGTCAGGGTCTACATCATCGTACATTGTAGCTCTGCAACTCTGAAAAGATATTCTAGCATGTCAGGATCTTCTACAGATACACTACAACATGTGACGAATCAAACACTCAAGGCTTAAATATCTCTGTGTTTAATCAGTATGTTGACTTCAGGTTGGGCAGTTGAGACTGCTTTTTATTTTATCAGCAGGTTGGACTCCATCTCTTGTCAGTTGGGGAAACTAAGTTATTATGATGCTTTAGATTTGACGTAGAAATAGCCAGCTATGACTTATCATCAGCTAACTTTGACTTTTCATCAGCCAGCTTTGATTTGGTATTGCCAGCTTTGACTACTTGTCACCAACTTTGACTATAGATCAACAGGTTTGACTTCTGGAAGCCAGCTTAACTTCGTAGCTTGGGCTGTCAGCTGCTGGTATGACACTAAGTCATATTTCTGACTTCTTTGCTTTCAGCAGCGCCGAGTCTGCAATCCCTGATCTTCAGTCTTCCGACATTAGTCTTCAGTCTTCAACTTTACTCTTGAGAAGCTCTGTTCATCAACATCGCTATACTTCTATCTTCAAACTTCAGTTAGTCTGACTTCAATCTTCAGTCTCCAGCACGTGATCTTCAGTCAGTGCTTCTCTTTGGTTGTCTTTGATCGATACTTTTATCTCGCACTACCGACTTCAAGATCGCTTGAACTCTATCAAGATTACGCTGTCCGAACTAGCGCTTTTCATCGAACCTGTAGCCAAAAAGGCTAAATCTCTAATATGTGAGCAACACTAGTTACATCAACAGGACAATCATTAGTAGGTTTTGGGATCTAATCAAAATACACAATTAAAAAAGAATTATTCCCAACAATAGATCATCGGGAGCACGAAAAAAACATATTTTCCTTTCTCCATTTCGGAACATAATTAAAACTTGTGAAAATTTTCAAAGTTTGGAATTTTTTAAAAGTAAACTTCATTGAGGACACTATCTAAGATATCACCAAAGTTGTAAACAGAAACTAGATTGAACCCTATGTATAAACTATATAAGGTAATTATTGGATTAAATTCTAAATTATTTTGTTTGTCCCAAAAATATCATGAACTTTAAATAATATCAATAAGAGACCCAAACTATTAACGTTGTATCAAAAATGTCTGCACTTAGTTGATGGAATGCTGACTGAGATTACCATGTGGCAAATATAATATCATTTTTACTAGAACAATTTTAAAAAGTTTATGATGGCTCTGTTTAGTCATCTTTTCTTGTAAACACAAACATATTTGGTGTTTTTTGATTACTTGATGATCATTAGATAATGAATTTGATGGAATGACAATAAATATGAACACATTTTGTGTGTGTGTGTGTGTGTGTGTGTTTGTTTGTGTTTCTTTTTTGTAATTGTTGGTGAAAATTCGATTGCATATGATATCTCTTATTTGCTTAGTAAAGGTAGTTATCTGATTTTTTTTTATTTTATATTTTGTTTAATATTAGATTTATAATTTTTATTAATTCATAATTATGGTTTATTATTCATCCATTTTGTTGATATAAAAGTTTGATGATTTTTGCCTACTTATTCAAAGTTTTGTGAAGAGATATTACAGAGTTTCATGAGTCTAAATTGATAATACCCCTTGAAATTTTTACTAAAGATGAGATTAGTATATTGGACTGACTAGGTTATTTGATAGCATCATTCATATTGGTAAAAAAAGTACTCCATTTCTTATATTATCAGAGAAAATATTAGCTTTGATGGAATTAGAATTAGAATTAGAATTAGAATCATAGTATTGTTTATATAACAACAAAATTCAAATAAAGTGTTGTACAATATAAGCCTCATTAGTTGTATTATGGTGTATTGTGTCTATAAATTTATTATCACGGTTCTTAAAAGTCTTCATGAAAGTCATTATTTAGGAATTATGCATCTTATTTTTTTATCAGTAGTCATTTATCAAGTCTCGTAAAACAATATTATGGTATACTACACATGAAGTTCACTTTTAATAATACTCATTAACATACTGAAAGCATGAGATCACTTTTGTTAAGTGAAAATCTCAATCAGTATTCCGTAAATCAAAAATATTAGAAAAGATATTTTTGATACAATATCAATAATTCAGATTTTATTGATATTATTAAAAATTTAGGATATTTTTTGAACAAAATCAAATAGTTTAGGATTGTATCAGTTAGTTGCTCAACTATACATGTGTGCCTAATGAATATTAAAAAATATATATGCGCCCCCTTAAAAATAATTAATAAAGTACACTCTACTTTTTTTTAGGTAAAGAAGTTATCATATTGAGGCAAGTACACTCGAAAATAGACAGACTATCTATATGGTTGTTACGATCTATCTATCTATATATTTTTATAATTAACAATTCCAGCAAGGCCGCAAAGTAGAATGGTAAGTTGATTTCCAGTTAAAGTAGATACAATCAAATTTGGCTGTTACGAATCCATCTATATGTATTTAAAAAAAATTAAATACTATTTATAAATTTGTTTTCTTCTCTATTTATATTTTAATAATTAATATAATCAAATTTGGTAGTTGCGGATCTATTTGTAATTAAGTATAAAACACGTGCTTCAGTTTATTCGCTTAAGATAGCACTATTAGTTAATGAATATGCACACAGCGTGGAAGATTATACAATCAACCGCAGTGACATCTGATAACTTACATATGTATAACGTTTCTTTAATATGTTTATTTTATATGATTAGGTTGAATAGATAAAATTAATTTAATTTAATTTAGTGTTTATTTTTAAGGATTAATATTTGAGAATATCTCAAAACTTAGAATTATTCTAATCCTTTGAATTGTTCTTTATTGATTTTAATCCAACCTAAACAAAAGGAAAGTTATTTATCCCAATTTTAATCATCCACTAATCTTTTATAATAAACAAAAGATTAATAGATAAAAATTATCTTATTTTACATTTAATACATAAAATACTCAATCCTTTAAAGTGTTAATCACGAAAAGTAAACGCTCCTTATTGAATTATTGTCCATTTGGGACGGGCTTGTAGTAAAGTGGGTTCGAATTTCACTAACGTATCTATAAGTCTAAGACCACACACCTGGGTTTTCAGTGTCTGCACCATCATGTGGTTTGCGATTTTATCGCATGAATATGAGTATAGGTGCAGTCATCATACATTTTTTTAAGTGTGGATTACCCGTCATGTATGATTTGCAAGCTATAATACAAAAATATGATATTTACCCAATATACACTGAAAATAACAACCGAATTCTTCATGAATTAAAAAAAATAAAAATTATTGCTCCTCTTCATATAGAACAACTCAAATCCACAATAAAAAGGAATAGAGAAGGATCACGTTTTGCTTCATTTAAACAAAAAATCAACCCACACGTCCTAGTCATAATGCCGGAAAAGGTGATCAGTTTAATATTATTTATTTATTTTCTGTTTAAAGACGCAATATATTTACTATAGTTTAGACAAATTCATAAATAATCGTTATTAACTTATTATAAAATTGTTATTTGGTCATGTTTTTATAACTTTTTTGTATGAATGATAGCAATATATTTTTATTGATAAAATAGATAGATAAAAATAATTCAAGTTAATTCACCACTTATTTTGATGGATTAATTAATTTTGAATTTGTTTGACTCTTATACTTCAAATACTTAATCATATATTTTATATATGGGATAAGCTGAAAATACACATTTAAATATTTTTGCAAAAAGCAAATACACCCACATAGTTATGTTTAGTTCAATTTCATCCATAACATGTTCAAAATCGTGTAAATCGCCCTAAGACTAAGGAATGGTTTAACTCCGTTAAAGAAATAAATTTTTTGGTATAAGGTGCAAATAAACTCTTAAAGGTTTTTGCAAAAATAAATACATCCATATCGTTATGTTTAGTGCAATTTCATCCCTAAAGTGTTTAAAATCATGCTAATTGCTTTGATTATTGACGGGCCTTTTAACTCAGTTACATAATTTTTGTTTATTTTTCATCCCCCTTCAATAAATCTATGGATTCCCGAGACATCATCATATCCCATTTCACCAAAACCATCACGCTCCTCATCTTCGCCATCCTCGTTTCTCTACTTCTCCACATCTCCAACCACTCAAGAAACCCATTTCCCCTCTCATCAGCGACACCTGCTCACACACTCTCTACCCCTTCTTATGCTTCTCCACCCTTAACAACTCCACATACCTCCTCGTATTCACCATTGATCAAACCGTCAACTTTGTTGAAGTCCAAGAACCAGTATCGTCACTCACTTCACCAATCAAGAATTGAACTCGCCAGAGAAACACCGTCCGAGATTACATGGAGCTGCTCAACCAAACGTTCTACGAGCTTGAATCCGCCATGGTCGAGCTTGTCTCTCTCCTTTCTCCCCAGCCTCGATCATATGGAAATATCAAGACCCTTTTGAGCGTGCATGACTAATGAGCATATTCTTGCATCAATGTCTTTTTGGATTTAAAACTACTAGATTTGATGGGAAGCAAAAGAAATGACAAATATCTACAGAATTTGTTGACGCCAGTTTCTCACGCCAGTTGCTAACATGATTAACAACATCTTAGTACTAATCAAGCAAGTGGAGAATGATAAACGCGCATTTTACACGCTTATAGTTGATATTTGGAGATGAGTTTAGCTCGTTTAATGTGCGTTTATGTATCGATTCTTAATGTTTTATCTATTTCAGAAGATCTCGCTCTTGGGTGTTCCTTCGACGCTTTTGTAGGTTTATATGTTGATAATCGAAGCAAGGAACGGCGCTTGCGAGAAAATATCACAATCATGCGGTTTCTAGCGACCAGCCTAGCGGTCGCTAGGCGGTCGCGAGGCAAAACCAGCGAGCGCCTGTAAGAGCTGCGACCGCGACCGCGACCTCGTGCCGCGAATGAAGCTTCAGCGAGAACTCACCGGACGATTTCGCGACTGTTGAGAATTGCTAGCGACCGCTAGTCGGTCGCGGTACCATCGAGCGCAAGGAGGCGAGCGAAGCGAAAGAACGCGCGAGACATACCTAGCGATCGCGAGGACCGGTCGCGAGGCGGCGCGGCAGAGGCGCAAATTAGGGTTTTCACCCTTTTCTATAAATAGGGCCAAGAGCCCTTGCGCCCCCATAGAACCCCATACGCCCCAGAGCTCGTTTTTCTTCAGTTTTTCCTCAGTTTTTCCATTCTTTAGCTTTAGTCTTCATTTAGTTTAATTCTAGTATTATTTTTCCGTTGTTCTAGTTTAGTTTATCATTTCGTTATCGATCGGAACGTTTTTGTCCGATCGTTTTCCGTTGTTTTCCGTTCATTCGCTTGGGATTGGATTCAAGACCAACCATTGTTCATCCAACGCTTCCCTACGGGTTTTATATTTTTAATTTCCGTTTTTATGGTTAAATCGTATTTTATTCCGTTTATTATGTCTGGCTAGTTTTCATTCTAATCCTAGGGTTTGCATGATTCGATCCTATATGTTGTGATTCCTGCTATTGTTATTTACCTTCCAGGCATTGATTCATGATTCATGGTGCTTATTTATATGTGTTGATTTCTGATCAATCTTGATGCATATCTAGTTGCCAGTTAATGACGTAATTGTATTAATTGTCAATCGATCTTGAATGCATGATACGAATAAGCCTTGAGTCGTAACTGAGATAGGACATTCGTAGGAAGCATATTCTTAGTGATCCTTTTGGAGTTGCTTATTTTCCTCTAGACGCGTCGTGATAGGAAAATTAGTAATCAATCGCCGCAATTGTCGAATGGCAAGTTGTTGGTTATATATGTGATCTTCCGTCTTATGCGGATTAAAGCGGTTAATAATAAGCGGGATAAACATCGTTGTGGATAGGATTGGTGCATCCCTGGGTTAGTCTTTCTTCATAGTTATCTTCCGTGATTTTATTGCTTTATTTATATTTCGCTTGGTTACCTTTGCTTTGGATTAAATTACAAGCCTTAAACCTTTCACCCTTTTACGTGCTTGAATAATAATGAATCATCGTTGAGTTAGCTTCGTGTTTCGGATTGCAATCCTCATGGATACGATACTTGCCATTCTATACTTACACCTTTTCGTGTGAAAAAGGAGCGATCGAGAGCCACCAAGAAACCGTCCGTAAAGTGAAGACAACACGGTGGGAAGGGGAGGAGAAACGCGTGTCGAAGACGAAGATAGGGATGAATTTAAGGATAAATGTGATGGTGTGAAAAAACAGCACTATATAAGAAAAAAATCAAATTGTTTTACGGAGTTAAAAACCTTTGTTAGTCATCAGAGCGAGTTGCATGATTTTAAATACGTTAGAGATAAAATTACATTAAACATAATGATATGTGTATATTTGTTTTTTGCAAAAATGTTTAAAGGTGTTTTTCCACCTTATTCCTTTTTTAACGGAGTAAAACACTGTGTCAGTCATCAGGGTGATTTGCACGATTTTAAACATGTTGAAAATGAAATTACACTAAACATAGCGATAAAGGCATATTTGCTTTTTGCAAAAATATTTAGGATCTCTTAGCCCCTTGTACTTTTATATATCAATTATATCACTTAAAATAAACGACCTCTTACTAAATAGTGTAACCCATTTATGGCAATCCGATGTTTATTTATGCTATTATACAATAGTTAACAAATCATATAGACTTTTTTTTTTTGATATGGCAGACCTGATTAAAAATATATATTGATAACATATTCAACAAGTACAAACTTTTATATTTTAAATTTGAAAATAATTAAAGAAGGACTATTTTTTTGTAAATGGAAATTATTAAAATAATACCTTTTTCGCCAAGAAAAATACGTAGTCGCAACCCAAGTTTTATTTTGGTTTAATTATGGTATTACACAATACTTCAGAAATCACATAAAATTTTATTTTGTTTTGTTTTGATATGGCAGACCTGATATATGTGTATCAAAAGAAAATGTAGATTCAAACTTGTAAAATCTGATTACGAGTTCACCACTCACTCTACCAATTTACAGCTTCATAAAGGTGTTCTTTAATTTCTTGGTTCATGAATATATGAACAATCTCACAAGGCAGAAGAGATGTAAATTAGATCCTTCAAACTTAGAATATCATCCTATGCTCACTTGTATTGCTCCATTTTCCATATTCCATTTTCTTATAAGCTAACAAAAATTTATAACGCTATTAGAGCAACTCTAATGATAACTCTATTGTAGAGTTAATTCTATATTATTGTAAAGTGAAATATAGAGTTAATCTTATATACATCTCCAAAAGTTAACTCTACATTTAATTATATAACATAATATTTACTTTTATTCCTTCTATTATTAAATTAATTTTTTCATGTAATTATTATCATATTTAATTATATTTACGCTTAATAATATTTAATTATAATAAACATAATTTAAATTTAATAAACAAATTATTTAATAAAGTGTTATATTTATATATTGCGAACGATTAATTTATTTCTAAATAGTAACATTACATAATACTTGAAAAACATAAATTACATGATAATATAAACTAATTCTCCAAATTAAAATATTCCTCCTACAAATGATTGATCAATGCATCACGAAGTGCAAGGTGGACAGCTTTATATAATATATTTGCAGTGTTTTCGTATATATTTACGCTATTATAAGATATATATATATATATAATATTAATTTAAATATATTAATAAGTGAAATTAAATATTTGTCAACAATAAAACTATAATATAATAAAGATATTTAAAAAAATAGTGTAAAATAAATGCTACAAATTTAACTAGATAAATAATTGTACAGATTTGCAAAAAAGAAATGAAAAAAAAAAAACAAAATAACAAAATTAAAACACAAAAAAAAAGCAAAAATGAAAAAAAAACTAACATGATGAATAGCACCCACTCCAACAAATGGGATATTGTTCATAAACTTGATTGAAGCTTGGCGGTACAGTCTCCATAGGAGAGAAGACTCACCCCAAAGAAGCGTTTAGCGCCTCAACACAGCAATGATTGGAGTTGCTCTTAGTCCCAAGTGAAGGTGAAAATTTGAGTAGTTCGAGTCGAACATTATTGTGCTCAAGCTCAATTTATTTAGTGTTTGAGTCAGACCTTGAGCATTATTTATCAAATATTTCGAGACTCACGCTTATTCAAACTTAATAGAGCCCAAACAAAGTTTCTATATTTAGATATCTATTTAAAATATTAATTATTTTCTTTTAAACTCAGATTGTTTTAGCTAAAGAGCTTCACCAAATAAGCTCGAACGAGCTATTATCGAGTCGAACTCCAAATAGCTCACGAGTGACTTGATCCATTTATAGCCTTAAGAGTTATGAGAAAGTAAAAGATTTTGTACAATATATTATTTGTCAACATTATTAAATGACCCTTTATATCCTATGAGATGAGTCGCACCTCTGTATGGATGTCTGCTTAAGACGTCTCGATCTTTTTTTAATTAATTAGTTTTGAAAAATTAAATTAATTAATTACTAAATTCACGTATAGATTATTAATTTCTATTTATGAGTTGTTAAACTTTAATAAAATTAATTATAAATTTTAATTAGTGATTATTAAATCTTAATTGGAATTTTAATTGACCCTCATAATTATCCTTTGAATGAACTTCCAAGGATTGTGGACGCCGGTACCCAAGTTGTTGTCCCATGACATTTATCTTTCCATCCAAGTTCTATATTTTAGCGATGAATTATATTTTGAGGAGAATTATAACAATAGTCATTTAGAATAGTGGAAGTTTGTATTTAGCCACTAGAATAATTAAGAAACTTTGGCACAGATGTTGCGGTACCTAAATCCTTAATTCTTCATCCGTACGGATTTTTGTGTTTTCATTTCAAGACAGCAAGGTTTATCTTTTTTGCCACGTTAAACTGTATCAATACTTAAGAAATAGACAACTAGCCATCTATAATTCATTTTTATCCATAAACTCGTACAATAAGGATTCAAATTTGGGAAGGAAACAAGACTAATTTTGAAGATGTAAACATCCAAAATGTTGAGCAACTTGTGAAATCGCCCATGAGATAGTACGTCTAGGCTTAACCCACACAATGGCAGTTGATAATCTAGCCTGCTCCAAGTGTTGGAGTGGGAGCTCCGCATGGAGCTTCAGCGCCAGCCACCCAACCCAAATGCCTGCCTTTCGGAGCAATTATCAGCGTATATACAGTTGGGATTTTTCTGAGGTACCAAGTTCCAAAGATGGAAGAAATGGAAAAAGGAAACGAGTCAGACGATTCCACAGTTCTGGATGAACTCCAAGGAGAGAAGCACCTTATTCATAAATTGCAAACTTCTTGGTTATAGCCATACTTTTTTCTTAATACATGGGAGCTTGAAACATACTATATTATTCATCACGACATGATATAAACTGTGACGGACATATCTGATAAAGATAAGTTCAAAATGCATAAGTTACTTCAAACTAAGAGGGTGTTTGGTTGAGCTTATAAGCTCTTTAAAACAGTTTATAAGTTGTTTATGAGCTTATAAGCTGTTACAAAATAAGCTCCTAAACAGCTTATAAGCTGTGAAAATAAGTTCCAACAGCTTATAAGCTCCTCTAAAAATAAGTTGGTCAATCCTAACTTATTTTTTCACAAACTTATAAGCAATCATGAATTTACCAAAATAACCTTATTAAGG
This sequence comes from Salvia rosmarinus, assembly GCA_036937905.1. Lineage (NCBI taxonomy): Eukaryota > Viridiplantae > Streptophyta > Magnoliopsida > Lamiales > Lamiaceae > Salvia > Salvia rosmarinus. Next base: position 16,242,097 of record CM072814.1, read on the forward strand.
TTCGTTATTTGTTATACATACACTATCAACTTCACCTCTCGTCAATTTTATCTCTCTAACTCATTATTCTTTCTCTAGCTTATAAGATCAATTATCCAAATACTTTAACAACTTATAAGCACTTGAGACATTACCTCTTATAAGTTCTTGAAACATCTTATAAGCTCTTGGAGCTTATAAACTCTCTAAAATAAGCTTAGCCAAACACCCCCTAAGCAGTCATTTCCAAACTAATTACCCAAACTTATGTTTTCTGAAAATTGGAAGAAACAATGCACCTCTGTCCTCTAAGAAAAACTGAGAGTTTATTTAAGGGCATTGTGGAATATACTTCTTCTCCAACTTTATTATGAAACCCATTATGGCTGCCAGTGACGAAAGGTCAAGGACTTAATTGGAAGGATAATCAATCTAAGAAAAAAAGACGAATGTCAAGGAAATCACAAATATCATAAGGTCTTTTGTTTTGGACAAAGAGAATAAGCAATTTCAGAGATTCAGCACTGCAACTTATTGCTTGCTACTGAAATTTCATTGCGATAAATGCTTTTTGAATCATATGTGCAAATAAATATGGAAATGGGCACAGGAAATAGAAATGCAGAACAGACAAAAGAAGTTAAATCTACCACGAGGCAGGGGCAGCGGGTAGGCCGAATCAATCACGACAGGCTCAGCCATTAAGGGCACTGCAGACACTACCACAGCCACAACTGCAACAACTGAGGGATTTGTTGCTAATAACACACACCACAATCACTACATAAAATAAAGAACACAAGAATTGCTTACCCAGTTCGTCTTGCGATTACGTTTGGGGGCGATGCCAAAGCCAGAGATTTCACTATATTTTTTCAGATACAGATTACAGGGAGAAACGACTTTTAAATAGACAATAATCAAACCCTAACCCTAAGCACATTAAGGTTCCGCCTGAGCCAAAAAACATGGGCCCAAAAATTTGGCTCAGGGGCTACCGCCACCGAACCCCCGTCACCAAGGGCTACCGTCCCCGGACCCCTATCCAACTCTGTGGCGAGTTGGATCACTAAGATCGGGCTTGAGTGTACAGTCCATTCAAGCTCCATACTCCAACAATCTCCCACTTGGAGGCTGAATCTCAATTAACCATATCTTCTTGCTTCCTCTCCTGTATCCGCTTAGCATCGCCTAGCATCATCTCCATGCTCCAATGCCAATTGAAGCTATGCATAACTTCAATTTCTCTAAGGTTACCACCTTATTAAACATGTCTGCTGGATTTTCACTTCCAAGAATCTTCGTTTGCTGCAAGATCTTCTTCTCCAACAAGTGACAGATGTAGTGATACTTCAACTCAACATGTTTTGTCTTCGAATTAAATGCTGGATTCTTTGCCAAGAATATAGCACTTTGACTATCACTGAAGAGAGTGCTACTCTATGTTCCTTCCCAAGCTCACCCAAGAAATTCTACAACCATACCATCTCCTTACTCGCCTCCGTTACAGCCACATACTCAGCTTCCGTTGTGGACAAAGAAACGACTCTATGCAACTTAGAAGCCCAAGAAATAGCAGTACCACCATAAGTAAAACATACCCGGTTGAAATTCTCCTCCCATCTAGATCATTTGATTCCAAATCCGCATCAATATAACCTGCCAGCATAACACTCTTGCCGTTGAAACATAAAGATTTGTCTATGGTACCTCTTAAGTATCGTAGAATCCACTTGACTGCTTCCCAATGTTGTTTGTCCGGATCATCCATGAGCCGATTCACTACTCCCACTGCATGAGAAATAACTGGTCTTGTACACACCATGGCATACTTGATGCTACCAATTGTCGAAGCATAAGGGACTTTCATCATGTGGGCACATTTATCTTTGGTCTTCGACGAATCCTTCCATGAAAGCTTGAAGTGACTGTCCAACGGGAAACTCACAGGGTTTGATTCAATCATGTTGAATCTTTTCAGGACCTTCTGAATGTAACTCGACTGTGAAAGATACACCTTTCCCTCCATCATGCCGTGCTCGACTCTCATACCCAAAATCTGTTTTGCCTCTTCAAGATCTTTCATGGAGAATTGTTAGGACAATTGCTTCTTTAACTTATCCACCTCATTTATGTCAGCTCTTACGATCAACATACCATCAACATATAAAAGAATGATAATATAGCTCTTGTCGAACTTCTAATAATAGCAACAATGGTCATCGTGACATCTTTGATAACCAATCTCCATCATGAAACTATCGAACTTTATGTACCACTGCTTCAGAGCTTGTTTCAAGCTATATAAACTCATCTTCGACTTGCAAAAAAGCCATTACTTCCCTTTTACTATGAACCCCTCAGGTTGTGTCATGTATAATTTCTCTTCCAAGTCACCATGAAGGAATTATATTTTCACATCCATCTGATGTAGCAGCAAGTTTTCTGCAGCAACCATACTCAACCCCATTCGAATAGTGGTAGTTTCACAACGTGAGTAAAAACATCAGTATAATCAATACCATATCGCTGCTCAAATCCTTTGACAACGAAAAAGCAAATACTTGAGCCACGATGAATGACGGATCCAAAATTAATTATAGTGCACGTAATAATCAAACGTGAATCAATCCAACAGAGCCAAGATACTGATCCTGGGCTCTTATAACAATTGTAGGGAAATCTTATTTTACCCTCTTCCCGGTGATCCATCTGGGATGTTTAATTCACCATACATTGATTATATTCCTAACATGCACCTATATAATTAATTACAATACATAGATGTTTACTCGTGTTCACCTGCGAATTTCTGGGATATCTGATCAATTACGGACTCCGGCTTTTATCTTCTGGAATGTATCCCGGATGCCTATTCTCCAATACTGAGTGAGAGCAATCTATGGAGAATACTGTAAAATTTCACCTCCTATATGATTCTTTGTGATTTCCAAAAATCCCAACACAATGATAGCATTAATTTCTAATTTTCTCTCACCTTCTATTTATAATGCATTCCTAGAATTCTATTTAGATATGATCATTGCATATCTAATAAGTACAATAATTATCTTCAATCCCTGAAGATAAATCATATCTAGAATAATTTTCTCTTGATATCTAATAATATCAGATAATATCTATCTAGATACTGGAGATGTATTAAAATAATTATAAATCAGAACATGGTCTCAGTAGGACTCTATAGTGGGGGACAAAAATATGACAGCTCCAGGCCTTGATGGGCCAGCTTAGGATCAAATGCATGGAATAAAGATGGACGTAAAATGAAGTAATTATCTTATGTTAAGCCTAGAACATAAATTAATTCATAAACATTTATTCATTCCACTAGAGAATAAATGTTGACTTACCCCTTTATTATTGAAGTTGAGTCAGGCTTGCAATTAAAATTACGAATCATCGTATTTAAGATATCGTACGTCTATTAATTATTTGTAGCACTCTAACTACCTAAAATAATTGATCTCTTTTAATTTCTTAAGTATTACCACTCAACCTTATTATTGTACTTAAGCTAACTCAACTTGCATGGTTTAATATAATAAACTTTTGAGCTCCTTAAGGGGACATCATCATTCTAAACGATACGGTGACTCGATACAGGTAACTAGCATGACATACAAGCACTGCCACCACCTAAGATGCGGAGAATCTTGGGTTATCTCATGTAACCCTCACCCATAACAATTCAAAATGATGGTCAGTAACTCATACTCACCTAAAACCTCATCGAGGTTTAGATCAGCGTAAAGTTACTGAGATCTAGGTTCTTCACGACGGTCAGATAGAAGAACTTATCTCACTATGATCCATCAATACATCAAGACGTACTAGCATAGACAAGCAACAAAGTCAAGTCACTTCTTATCTATAGTGCAGCCTATACCAACAACTCGTCATCAAGTTGTCTCATTTGTGATCCACTTTATATCTCAGCTAGCTTAACCAATCATACAAACTTATGTGATCTTCTACATAGTGTATGATCTAACTTTTGTATGAGATAATGGGATAACATATGTAATCAAGTAAACAATTCAGATAGAAGATTGTAAAAGTGGTAACATGAAATATTGTATACAAGCTCAACCATTATGCTTTCAGTATACAAATCTAATAGCAGTCTCCCTTGAAGAGACGGGAAGAGATACCGCTAAAGTGATGAGGTAGATAAACTTCAACGAAGCTAAAGCTTCCCCTGAACCCGAGCCTAAGTCCCAGCCAAATCTACCTCAGCCTCTTCATCTTCCCCTTTACATACTAACCAACTCTCTTCTCCCCCCACACAAACTGACATTAGTACTCATCAAACTGATGTCAGTTCATCATCAAAATCACCTTCCCCACCAACCCAACCTGAACCATCTATCCAAGCTCTTCCCTCTTCATTCCTCAAACCCTCTGAATCATTTGGAGAAAGATTCATTGAAATTGATCCTTGCACCCAACTCTAAAAACGCATGAACATTCTCCTAGCCTTGTTTTATGCCAAAGACAAAAACTTCATTTTGACCTCATTTCTCTTCCTCCAATCCCTACCAAACACCTTAGCTAAAGCCGAACCCCTTCATGTTTTTCTTCAGCTGAAAACAACTCACTCTGCTAAGTCAAGGATCTAGTGAAACTAGACTCTTGGGAGAAGTACTTCGACGAAGAAGCTGAATTAGAGAATATAAATGGGATTACCAGCATATGGTCCACTATCAGATATTTTGAAGAGATATTACAAAACTTGATAGCTAAGGATGTGGAGGACAACGTTACTCTAGAGAAAGTTACAGCTGATACTAGGGCTAATAAAGCTGGCCCATCAGGTGCTAAGGACTCTGACGTCCATGCTGAGGATCAGCAAGTGATGGAAGAAACTGAAGCTCCCCCAACTGATCCGACGTCTATCATTATGATAAATCTTGTAGTGTTGTTGGCCCCTTTAATGGTTTCTAGTCCTCAGCAATGGAGAAAGCTCAGTCTGTATCTGAAGTAATAATGAATGGACTAGTGGCCAAACTGAAGGAAGAATTGGCCAAAGCAGCAGAATACACAAACTGTCATGGCAATGGGAGATGACGTACAACTCCCAGGTCGAAGCTACCAACCACGCTGGTTAGCACGTACAAAGAGATGCAGTAGAAGTAAGCTGATCTCAAGGACATTTTTGCTTAACAGATCCACTCAGACACCTTAATTATACGAAGAAATCTCAGAAATCTAGTGAATGTTGTAATAATGAACTTTGAACATGAGCAAGCATCATGCGTCGAAGCTATCCACAACTTGAAAAGTGTGATGATCGTCCTGATGGAAACAACCTTTGAGGCTGACTTCAGTCGTAGGATCCCAGTTGTCCTCGCTCTTGTCAAAGATAAGCTTGCCACTATCCAAAATCAACTGGAATTCACTTCCTCGAGAATTGACAATAGAATAACTACCCTGGAAGAGCAAGTAGCCCACTTGAAGACAGAATGTACTGAAACTGCAAGCCTCTTGGCTGCCTATGTTGATCGCCTAGAGCATATGGATAACTCTTATGTTGCGCTGAATCAAACAGTTAGTGACTTTTCTCTCTCCCTCCATGCCTTTATTGATGATGCCAAAAAGAGAAAAGATATAGCACGTGATCAAGCTAAAATTAAAGCGACAGGGAAGACCAGATTTGAAGAAAAGGAAAAAACCACTAAGGAAGCGTTTGTTGAGCTAGTCCAAGTCCTAGCTAAAGAAGTTGAAGCTGCTGAAAAAGCAGAGGCTGCTGAAAGAAGAAACAAGAAGGCAGTTGACCCCGCCAAGAAGAAAATGCTCAAACATCACAAGGTGTAGGACCTGTCCTCCTTCTGTCCTCTTCTTCATTGATGTCCCAGTTCAACAAGTTGAATAGACAGAAGCTCTCTTGGAAGCTTTCTTTGCTAGCAGTCCGATAGAATTTCTATCAGACCAAAGAAACATCGAATCCTGGTGGTCATAGAAGAAAGCCAGAGAAGCTGAGAAACTCTTGACTAATCAAGAACTCGCCGATGCAGCTGAACATGCACGAAACGAATAGTGTCTAAGAATCTATGGAAAAATAGTTGCTGAGGTCGCAAAAGAAATGAATGAGCGGAGTAGGAAGAATTACCTCGCTGATCTAAAGAAGTTAGATATAAGGAGGAAAAAGCAATCTGACTTAAGACTTAGGTGCCATGTAGATAGATGGGTACCTGAGTGTAGGGAAATCTGATTTTAACCCTCTCCCGAGGATCTATGTTGGATGTTTAATTCATCATACATTGATTATATACCTAGCATGCACCTATATCATTAATTGCAACACGTTGGTATTTTCTCGTGTTTACCTGCGAATTTGTCAGGCAAGAATTGGATCAAGACTCGTGCTTTGATCTTCTGGGCCGTCCCGATTTCCTAAACTCCAATGTCGAGTGAGGACAATCTATGGAGAGTACTGCAGAAATTTGCTTTCCTCCTTCTTGAAAAGTTTCGAAAATCCCAACAATGAATATTATGGTTTTCGAAAATTTCACTTAGAATTAGGGTTTGATTTTCTCTCACCTTATATTTTTAATGCAACCCTAAATCCTATCTGGATAGGATTTCTGCATATCTAATAAATATAATAATATATCTTCAGATAGAGATGATCAAAATAGAATCCCTATGGGACTCTAAGGGAGGTGAACGAAAATTCTCTTAGCTCCAGGCCTAGATGGGCCAGCCCAGGGATCAAATGCAAGGAATAAAGATGGGCCTCAAATAAATTAATTATCTTATGTTCAGTCCAGAACATAAATTAATTCATAAACATTTATTCATGTCACTAGAGAATAAATGCTGACTTACCCCTTTATTTTCGAAATTGAGTCGGGCTCGCACTTAGACTTAACGAATCCCCGTATTTAAGATATCGTACGTCCATTAATTATTTACAACGTTCTGATTGCTTAAAATAATTAATCTCTTTAATTCCTCAAATAGTACCACTCAACCTTATTATTGTACTTGAGATAACTTAACCTGCAGGGTTTAGTACAATAAACCTTTTGAGCTCCTTAAGGGAACTTCATCATCCTAAACGGATACAGTGACTCGATACATGCAACTAGCATGACATACAAGCACCGTCACCACCCAAGATGCGGAGAATATTGGGTTATCTCATCTAACCCTCACCCATAACAAGTTAAAGTGATGGTCAGCAACTCATACTCACCTAATACCTTATCGAGGTTTAGATCAATATAAAGTCGCCGAGATCTAGGTTCTTCACGACGGCCAGATAGAAGAACTCATCTCACTGTGATCCATCAATACGTCGAGACGCATCAAGATAGACAAGCAACTAAGTCAAGTCACTTCTTATCTATACATAGCTTTATACCGACAACTCGTCCTCAAGTTGTCTCACCAGTGATTCTTTTATATCTCATTAAGCGACCAATCATACGGACTTCTATGATCTACTACACACTGTATGATCTAACTTATATATGAGATAAAGGGACAAACATATACAATCAAGTAAACAATTTCTATAGGAGATTGTAATAGTGGTAACAAGAAACATTGTATACAAGCTCAACCAAACTGCTTTCAGTATACAAATCCAACAATCTCCCACTTATACTAAAGCAAACTTTTTGTATACAATGTGTCTCTCTATTAGCTATTACAAACAACACCATCACTTTGATTTCTCCCACTTATACAAAAGTTTTCTTTCTAAGTGGGTGCCATCTTGCGCAATCCAAGTCCTCAAACATGCTTTTCGTAGACTTTTGCGGCAGCTCTTCTTGAATGGGTCACCTAGGTTATCCATGAGCACCAATCTTTTCAATCAAGACGCCTCCTCGCCTAACGATTTCTCGTATGACATGGTACTTTCTCTCTATGTGTTTTGTCGCCTTGTGGGTCCGTGGTTCCTTCGAGTTTGTCACTGCACCTGAGTTATCACAGTATACTATGATACTCTTGGGCAAACAAGGTACCACATCTAGATCCATGAGTTAGTTTTTGAACCATACCGCATCTTTAACAGCCTCCGAAGCGGCTATATATTCGGCTTCCATGGTAGAGTCCGCAATGCATCGCTGTTTTGCGCTCCGCCAGGATACGGCTCCTCCTCCCAATGTAAACACATAGCCTGAGGTGGACTTTTTCTCATCACGATCAGCTTGGAAATCCGAGTCAATAACCTAAAGGCATTAGACTATCCGCTGGTAAACTAGTCTATAATCTCGAGTCCTTTTCAGGTACTTGAGTATATGCTTTACCGCAGTCCAATGAGCTTGTCCAGGGTTAGACTGATATCTAGCTACTATGCCTACCGCATAGCAGATATCTGGCCTCGTACATAGCAATGCATACATGAGACTTCCTACGACGGAAGCGTAAGGAACTTGTCTCATTTTCTCTATCTCCTTTGCAGTCATAGGTGACTTCTCCTTAGATAAAGGAACACCATGCCTGAAAGATAGCAATCCATTTTTGGCGGTTTGCATGCTAAACGCAGCGTAATCACAAAGATCAATGTAAGACGCCCGAGATAAGCTCAACATTTTCCTCTTGCGATCTCGAAGAACCTTGATCCCAAGAATGTACGTTGCATCTCCTAAGTCTTTCATTTGAAACTGATAGGATAACCAACTCTTTACGTCTGATAATAGCTTCACATTGTTGCCAAGTAGAAGGATGTCATCTACGTAAAGTGAAAGAAATACCATGTCACCGTTGACATCCAAACGATACACACAACTTTCGCTAGGCAACTGGGTAAATCCATAGGACTTTACCACATCATCAAAGCGTAAGTTCCATGATCGGGAAGCTTGCTTAAGTCCATAAATGGACTTCTTAAGCTTCCATACTAGATGCTCTTCACCCTTTACCACATAACCTTCGCGTTCTCGCATATAGATGTCTCTACCTTCTTCAAGGTAACCATTTAGAAAAGCGGTTTTCACATCCATTTGCCAAACCTCAAGGTTCAAAGTGAGTGCTATGGCCGTAAGAATTACGATGGACTTGAGCATTGCTACGGTGAAAAGGTATCATCGAAATCGATGCCCTCAACTGAGTGTACCCTTCGCCACAAGCCCGGCTTTAAAAGCGAAATCTCTCCATCTGAATCTCTTCCTCTCAGATACCCACTTACTACCTATGGCTTACTTGCCATCCGGTAGAGGTGTCTTTCGTATACATCCATAGTTGTTATGGACTCAATTTCAAAGTCCATAGCGGTGTGCCATGATCTTGCATCAGTGTCTTGTATCGCCTCACTGTATGTCCATGGATCGATTACAGCTTGCTCATTTTCTAGGACTAAATCCGAAGATTCACCCACGAACATAAATCGCTCAGGTTGAAGAACAACCCTCCCACTAAGACGATGCGCTACTGGCACAATGGCAACGGTGGGTGTAGTAACCTGTGGTTCTCTATCTTGCACAACTTGCTGGATAGGTTCCACTTGTACAGTCGGTATCTCCAGTGGAACTCGACCCACTTCAATTTCTTGAAGTATTCGATGTCGATCCCTCCCACTAGACACGACATTTCATACCTTTGGTTTAATCAGTGGCGGAATACGATCATCTTCTAATTCTTGAAGTATGATTTCAAGCTTGGATTTATGTTTTTTCATATAATCCTCTTCTAAAAATCGGGCATTAGTGCTAATAACAACCTTCTGATCCTTAGGACTATAGAAATAACCACCATTCGTTCCTCTAGGATAGCTAATAAATAGTCTTGCTTCAGATCTAGCCTCCAACTTGTCAGCCTTCTTGTTCAGCACATGTGCTGGACTGTCCCATATCCTTATATGGTTTAAACTAGGCTTGCGCCCAAACCATAACTCGAAAGGGGTCTTATCGACTGACTTGGACGGTACTAGATTTAGCAAGTATGCCGTTGTTTCTAAGGCATACCCCTAGAACGAAATAGGCAATGTTGAATAACTCATTATTGATCTAACCATTTCTAGGAGAGACATATTTCTTCCCTCTGACACACCATTTTACTGCGGTGTGCATGGTGTAGTGAGCTGGAAGTAATCTCACACTGCACCAAATAGTCCATGAACTCGTTATCGAGGTATTCGCCATCGCGATCGCACCGCAGTGACTTGATACTCTTACCTAGCTTCGCTCCACTTCCGCCTTAAATTCTTTAAATTTCTCAAAGCATTCTGACTTGCGGTGAAGCGTATATGTATCCGCACTCGAGTAATCGTCAATGAAAGTGACAAAATACTGCACCTCCACGAGCTTGTGGACATCGGTCCACACATGTCGAACGGACTAGCTAGCTCAAACACTTCTTTGGCTCTATAACCCTTCGCTTTGAAGGGTCTGGTCGACATCTTTCCTTCTATACAGGATTCGCAGACTGGGAACGGAGTAATTGTAATATCACCCAATGCTCCATTCTTAGCCAGTCTTTGGATCTTATTTAGATTGATGTGACACAATCTAAGATGCCAAAGAAATATGGTGTCATCTAGTGAAGAAGACTTCATTTTCTTAAGGTTTGATGTACATGCAACATAATTAAAGGTACTATGCTTGGCAGAAATAGTATAAAGCAAATTATATAAAGTGCCTCCACAGATAACTTTGTTATTTCTTATGATAGAAACACCACTATCAAAAACAACTGAATATCCATGTATAAATAGTTTGAAAACCGAAATAAGGTTCTGCCGAAACTCCGCACATATAAAACGCCTTTAAAACTAAAACTGTTCTATCAAAGCATAAAGAAACATCTCCAATCGCAATGACCCGCTTTACGCATTGCCCATGAAGATCGTTATCTCGCCATCAAACATCTCCTTGTCCGTAGGAACCCCTGTAAGGTGTAACAAACACGATCAGTCGCATCCGTATCTACTACCCATGAATGAGTAGAACAAGTCGCTAAACATGTTTCCGTTACTAAAGTAAATGACGTATCTTTAGCCTTGAGCATAGGGCACTTAGCCTTCCAATGTCCAGTCTTTCCGCACTTGAAGCACTTGCCTTTCTCCTTTCGCTTTTTCAAGCCTCCGGTGGCCGGCATGTTCTTGCTCCCACTAGCTTCCTTGCCTCTACCACCTTTGACATCCCTTTTTCTTCTTCCATCTTTCAATGGAAAATTGGGGCCCTTAGATGTGCTAGCAAGGGCATGTGCTCCCTTTCCCATGACACATTCCGCAGCCACGAGATCATTTAGCAACTGACTAAGTGTATACTCGGTCTTGCTCATGATCGCGTTCACGCGAAAGTTCTCAAAAGACTTGGGCAGTGTGTTAAGGATGATATCGACCTTGGCTTCGCCGTCAATACCTTCTCTTAACTGATCAAGACTATCCATGAGATGAGTCATGTGGGAGACATGTTCATGGACCGAACTTCCTTCTTCCATTCTACACGAAAAGATTTCTCTCATTGTGTGGAAGCGGACTGTCCGATCCGACTTATGAAAATCTTTTGTCATCTCATTTTAAATCTATCTCTAGAGAACTTATGAAAATCACATATGCAAGCCAATCGTGTGGACGTTTACACATGAAACTCCCACTTCTCAATTATTTAAATGTTCTATTTAGAAATCTCATCTAACAAACTTATGACAAACAGTGCAAACAAGCCACGCGTGTGCACGTTTACTCACAATGCGTATCACTTTGTTTAGAGATCAAAAAGTGGAGGTCTTGACATTTTAATTTTAAAATAAATATGTCGGGTTTCTTGCTTAGTCTTTAGTTTCAAAAGGTTTGTCCATGCAGATCACGTAATCCTAGCATGCTTTCTATAGAACTCAACATGTAAAACATGCTCGCAGAATTCTAAAATATGCTTCAAAACGCGATAAACCTAGCATGCTTACTATGCGCATCCAATCACGAAAACATACAACATATTTATCTACGTAATTAAACATACATAGCATGCTTCGGCATAATTTAAACATCTACGACATGCTCGAACGATTAAAATAAAATAAATCCGCTCATCGCGCCCACTGTGGAACCCGTATTTCGCCTAATTTATTACATAAATTTTCAAAGTACATATCTTCAAAATCTCAAACGGCCTCGCGTGCACGGGCACGGACCGGATTAGTCAAAACTGGATTTGGGCCGAAAATTTAAAAACGGGCCAGAACAGTGGATTGGGCCGGGTCGGGTCGTAAAAAAAATAGAACCGGGTCTAGGCCAAAACTGGGCTGGGTCGGGCCAAGATGGGCTGGGCCGGGCGCGCTAGGGCACAACGCACGCCCAGCACCATCCGCCGCCCTACCTCGCACCATCGCCCATCCCCGCCGACATACCGAGGAGGCGGCCGAGCAGCCCGAGCATTGCTGTCGGGTGATTCCCTCGAGCACCGAGCATCGCACGCCGAGGCCTTCGCACTTTGCGCGCCTCGCGTGCTGATGTTTGATCGAGCTAAAAAACACACTCAAATTACTCGCAATCGTACGAGGTAATCGTAGCGTGATAAGTTAACACGAGTCGTCTCTCAAGGAAAACTTAATAGGGCCATTGTTCGTGTTGTGCACAGAAAGCGATTAAATCCTAAACATTCTAACATCAACGAGGGTTGAACATGCAAGAATTGAAATACGAGAAATAAACGGCGAACCTAAGCTAGGGGTTGTCAATCCCGAGCTATACTAATAAAGCAATAAATCTAAATCGTGGGTTGTCAAACCCTAGTTGAGTTACTGAAAGCGATAAATCAAAAGCGGTAAATAAAAGCATATGCAATTCTATTATTCATGGGTTTGTCAATCCCTAATCTAAATCTAATTACAAATAAACAAAAGCAGAAATCATTACGCAATATAAATCAACGGAACATGAAAATCCAATCCATCGTCACTATGAAATTGAATTCAACATAAATCATCAAACCAAACACTATGAAATTGATTCCACAAGAATCGATAATCCAAAGCATAAATTGATAACAAGATTATTCAATGATGAAAATAAGAACAGAATTAAAACTAACTATTATCTCGATTGTTATTGTCTCAAGAAAACCATGAAGAAGCTCGAAAGAGCGCAATGAGCCCCAAGAATAAGGATCGAAAACGGCGAATCTAACCCCTTTTAATTGTAACCTAGCACTTATATATAATAAATATGAGTGAGCGTCGGTTTGAGCTGAGCGCAGGCTCATAAAACATTCTGCCTCATTTGTGAGCGCCCAAAGTGAACGCGCGAGGAAATAGTGTGGCTACCGAGACGGGCGCTGATGTAAGCGTCGGTGGCGTGGCGAGATGGAGACAAACGCGAAGACAAGCGAGGTGCAGCCGGATGGGCTTGCGGCGCGGGACGGCATGCGGGCTGTGCGGGCGAGGCGGGCAGCGGGCGAGCCAAGACGGACGGACGCAAGAACGTGCTTGGGGAAGGCTTTGCGGGCGGCGGCGGCGGCGACGCGGGCGAGGAACGTGCGGCATGGGCGAAGCTGGCAATGCCCAGCCGGGACGGGCGGGCGAGGCTTAGCGCGAGCGGGCGCCGGGTATGCAATGGCTTGACGGAGGGGCGAGGCAAGGCGAGGCGCTGGGCGAACGACGAGCGCCGGTGGAGGCGAAAGCCGTAGTTAAATTGCGAGCACGCGCTGGGTGGCCGAGTCGGGCGAGGCACGGGTGTCACGACCACACTCAAAATAACCCGGAGTGAGCGGACTAATACTAGGAATAATATTCATGGATACGGAAAACTATCACAACAAGGCTTATCACATGAGAATATAGTACTTAGGATCAGACATACATTTGTAACATCTCGGACCAAAAGGTTTAGGCCAACAGATCCCAAAGGATATTACGATCTGAAGGACTTCATAGTTCACATTATCTTATCATCCAACATAATAATATAATAGTTCGTAGTTGCAATGAAAGTGTGTGAATACATATACGACGATATGTATTCAAGGTTAAAATTCCTAACAAACATCAAGACAATGGACCTCCTCAACACTCCTCCATCATCAACATTCGAGCTCAATTGCACATTTAAAACAAACATGCGGGGCTAGTACAAAATTTGTACCCGGTGGACTTATGCCAAAACATTTTAATTTCTTTGAATTACATTTGTCAATATAATGGTAAGACACGAGGGTTTTAGTTGAAAATGCCTCAGGCTTACTAAAATATTTTCCTCGCTCATAAAAGTTGTTTGCCAAGCATTTTCTTGGTGTGTATGATCCATATCCCTTATTATCATTCCATCATCTTATCATAGTCGAAAGTCGCGGTGAGGCCTCCTCTACGACCCCGTGACCGCCGTGAATTGTCCTTACAAAGACACAATCACCATCGGTGTACACGTTAATCCTAGCTGTATAAGCTTCCCAAGATAGATCCGATATCGATTTTCATTCATAAGTTGGGAATAACCCAACAACATCACATCATTCATGGATAGGATATTTACACAAAATGTAAACATTTTGGCGGTAATCATTTAAACAATTTTATCAATAGTTGAAAAGTCTTAAACCAAGACAATGAAAAGAGCGACAAAGTTGTTCTTTTAGTAATAAAGCCCACCGAAAATTATTGTTCGCCTTTAACGCTCGCTACTCGTCAACGCCCAATTGGTGCGTCATTCACACCTTTATATAAAAAGGATGTTTTAGTACGTCGTTTACGTAATTCGAGACTTACAAAGTCTATAATAAGATTCGATATTTCATATCGATATGATTTGAATTCTTTAATGAATTTAATTCGTTTCTCAAATGCGTATCATCTTAACATTTCTCGTTCTTCTGTAGAGACGAGATATGTGTTGAAAATTTACCAATTTACCCTTCTTGGTAAATGGGCCAACGTTTTCTCACGTTTTTCGATTTCACGACTTCAAATATGAAATCCTTTCATATCAACGTGATGTCATTAGAAATTGATGCGTCTTACGCGTATTAGCGTATTTATCGAACGTATTTCGTACGTTGATTTCAAAAGTCAACAATTTTGACTTTTCTTAGTAATTTAATTACTAAGTCATATTTTAATATTAAATTCTTACGAAAATCAATTTCCAATTGATTTCTTTTTATAAACTGTTTTAATATGTTTAAAAATAATTTTTAAACATATAATTCATTATAAATAATGAATTTTAAGGATTAAAATCCTTATTCGAAATTTGAAAATAGCTCACTGCTATTTTAAGTTTTACAACTTAAATAATTTGAAAATTTCCAAATATGTCTAAAATAATATTTAGACATATAATTTATTAATAAACTTAATTAAAAAGGATTTAAAAATCCTTAAAAATTCTTAGAATTTCTCGGTAATTATTAAAAATTACCAATTGAAATCCAAATTTTTTTCCAATTTTATATAGTGTATTTTTATACACTATGGTCATTAATATGTCATAATATCAACCAAACTTTAATCAATCATCACCTTATTTATTCCATAAGGTCTCGGCATTTTGAAATAAAATGCCCAACAATTTTTCTAAAATTTCAATAAATTAAAACAAGGTCCAAACATTAGTCCATGACATATCATGTCATATAATTCATGATATAACATTTATATACCATATAAATGGTATACTAACTCTCGGTTATTTCACCATATACATCAAACAATTTTATAAAATTTTCCAAAAATCATTATATGCTCATAAATCATATTGTAGCAACATTTCAACATAACAACTATCAAAACCAATTTATTCATCACCATAGTGAGCTTAGCTCTTGGTTTATTTGAATAAAATAGGTAATTGATTTTCAAAATTTCCAATAACAACATAGAATGCATAAAACATATTCTAAGCTAATAATTTAGCATTGCATGTACTAAATAAAAATCACACATTAACTTATATATATATATGCTCTCGGTTTTTCTTAGAAATAATAGATAGGATTTTCTAAAAATTCTCAATAATTTACAAGAGATATATATATTATCTTGAATCAACAATATGTACTTGCATGTTCTAAATGAAAATTATACATCAACTCATATATATATATAGGCTTCGGTCCTTTTTAAAAAAAAATAGATAGAAATTTCTAAAAATTCTAATTAAATCCCTATAGACTTTCATAATATCATAGAGTAATTATATGTCATTGCATGTCTCATATAAAAATCATTTATCATAGAATTATATATATATATATTTCGGTCATATATAAAAATATAGCAAGAGTGTTCTAAAAATTTTCAAATAATTTATATACATGTCTCGGTCATTTGAAAAAAAATAGCATAGTTTCTTCCAAAAATGTCAAATAATTTGCCATGTACTCTCAATGCATTATAATTCAAGAATATGCTATTGCATGTTCAAAAAGAAAATCATACTCTTACATAAAATTTTATATGCTCTCGGTTTTTAAGAAGAAATTGGGCATGGATTTTTCTAAAATTTTAAAATAAATACTATGAACACATATAACATCATAGATCACAATTTCATGCTCCAATAATTCCTCAAAGCTTTCGGCCATTTCAAACATTCCTCATACATGCTCAAAATAAATTCTTAAAGCATGATCCAAGCTTCAAAAATAGCATGCTATATAATCTTAGAACATCACATACTCTTGGATTCAAAAGATTTTTACATTAGATCATACATGCAAGGCTTAGAAAAAAAAATAAGAACACTAACATCTATATATCTTTCCATCATAAACAACATGCATACTCAAAATCTTTCAAAATAAAAATCAAGAACACATGCAATGTTCTTGCATTGTGTTCGACAGTTTTTAAAAGAAGCAAGAAATGCTTGCATCGATTCCTACCTTGTTGATATAGATTAAATGAACAAGGTACAAGGTATTGAGGTGTGGTATGGAAGAAGAGAAGAAGAAAAATGAAGCTTGAAGAAGGGAGAGGGAGCTCACGGCATTTGCAGAAAAAAAATGAGGAAGAAGATGAAGTTTGAGAGAGAGAAGATGGAGAGATTGAGAGAGGATCAGAGAGTGGAGTGTATAAGTGTTTGAGTGAGTGAGGGAATGAGTAAAAATCTGAATAATCCCCCTCCCTATACCTCACACTCTCGGCTCTCTCTCTCACTTGCACACACAATGGACTCTTCATCTTATAATATTATTCTATGTAGATAGTGGGCACTCTCATGAGTGCCTACACATAGAAATTCTGAAAATAGGTTATATATCTATATATATAATGGAGTCTTAATAATAAAATCTGAAAATATATCATATATATATGCATGTAAGAGTGATATAATTAAAACACCATTTGTTATGCACATATGTGCACTACACTACTATTACGCCTAATACACATTAAATAAATTAATTCCATGCTAAACATATATATATATATATACATCATATAATATAATTTAGGTGATAATTAATATCATAGGATAATTAAAAGATGTTATTAAATGGGAAAACCCTAATTTTCAAAATATAGGGTTTTCAAAATTAAGATGTAATATTTTTAAATCCTAATGCTCAAGCATTAATTAAATGCTTAATAATACTGTATTATCATAAAAATATCATAGGAAATAAATTCCTATAATTTATTGATCATTAAAACCATCTTTCGTTTTACTTCAAAATGTTAACGTTTGAAACGTCTCAAAACTTTACGTATCGTCTCATCTTTGAATTGGTCGAATAATCGTAATCACATTATTAAAATATTCTATTAATAATGGAATATAATTCTAAGCTTGATTGCTTAGAAAAATATCGTGAAATTTCAACAATGATATGCATTCGACGTTAAAATGTACCGATAAAATTTAAAACTTTCGATTCTTACATTCACGAATTTGAGTGAATGTGTAACAGGAAATCATTCCTTCGTAACTAATTGAAATCATATTCGATTTCAATTTGATTTGATTTCACGGCGAAATTCTATTTTACGGGTTTTCAAGACCGTAATTAGGCTTTTAAAACTGTGGGTTATTACAACGGGCGCGCGGTGTTGCGGGGCGAGCGCGGCGTTGGGCCGTGCGCGACTTTGTCGTTTCGTCTCGTTCTCCCTCGTCCGAACTCCGAATTAGGATCCGTTTTCACCTACGGACTCCTATCGAAAGGCTCTTCAATTATATCTAATCCTTGGTAGATCAAATTCAACCTATTTTCTGCCGTTTTCCTACAAAACATCGAGACGAACGAAGTAAGTCCGAATCGATAAATATTAATCAAACCAAAGGCATAAATAGGACAAACCATAGAAAATGACATGTAAAACAATACCAAGAATCATCACAAAATCATACCAAACAATGTTGTCGCCCATCAACCAACACCCTGTCGAGGTTTTGCGCGTGCACGCTACCGAGGCCTGCCGAAGACTCATGCGCGCGCTGTCGAGCCCTGCTGCCGAGAGGTGTCAGAGCACTGTCGAGCGTTACCGCGCGTGACCCGCCGAGTCTGTCGAGAAGCGTCTAGACGCTGCCGTAGAGCTGGCAAAATTAGCCCGGCTCGATAGACCGGCCCGGGTACCCGAAATTGGGATCGGGTTGGGCTCATGAAAATAGTGATCCGAAAAAAATCGGGCCTAAAAAGCCCGCTCACATAGCCCATCGGGCTGACCGGGCTTTGGGGCTAAAAAGCTCGGGGTTAACGGGCCTAAAATCCCGTCCACACATTTAAAGTTTTAATATTTTACATTTGATATTTGATGATATTTGAAACTTTAAGTTTATCTTATTTACGTTGAAATTGATATTAGACTTGTTAGTAGACTTAATTTATTTTATTTACTTTGGAATTGATGCTATTAGACGTAATTTATCTTATTTACTTTGAAATTGATGTTAGTAGATTTAATTTATTTATTGTTATCATATTTTTTTGAAATTAAAAATAATATTTTATTAAATTAAATATTGGGCGGGTTTGGCCGGTGGCCCCAGATGGGGTCATACTGGCTACCATATTTTCACCGATAGCATTTTGGCCGGCCATCCCGACCGAGATAAAAACAACAAGCCCGATGGGCCAGGCCGGGCCAGCCCGACCTATCCCTTTTGCCAACTCTACGCTGCCGAGAGCTGCTGCGCACGACCCGCCAAGGCTGTCGAGAAAACTCGCGACGCCGCCGTGCACCGAGGCGTCTTTGAGGCATCCGCTCGAGAAGTGCACACCCCGTACGCCCAGCCTACCGACGTCGTTGAGAGCTCCCGCGCGAGCGCGTGCGCTCAGCGCCGAGGCGTCCGTGCAGAAACCGATGCTGCTACCGAGCACCGCTACCGAGGGAACCCGACCGATGCTGCCGATCTAGCCGAGTACGTCCGCGCACGGACTACCTGATCTATCGAGAGGTGCCCACCCGCCGAGGTCTGCCCGCGCTGCTGCCGAGACCCGTACGCAAGCTGCCGACGGATCTACGCAGCTAGGGCTGCGCCTCGTCATGCCTCGTCGTGCGCTGGTTTTCGGCCAGCCTCCCGTCGTGCCGTGCGACGGGACTCCGTTGTCTTGTTCTTTGTGTTCTTCATCTCCGTTCCTCTTTTACAGATTAGATTTACAAGAAAAACCTAATCTAACCACGGATTTTCTCGTGTTGAAAAAACGAAATCTGACAAAAATAAAAAGAGCCACGATGAACGACAGATCCACAATTAATTAATTACGCACGTAATAATCAAACGTGAATTAATCCAACAGAGCTAAGATACTGATCCTAGGCTCTGATACCAATTGTAGGGAAATCTGATTTTAACCCTCTCCCGATGATCTATCTTGGATGTTTAATTCACCATACATTGATTATATACCTAGCATGCACCTATATAATTAATTGCAACACGTTGGTGTTTTCTCGTGTTTACCTGTGAATTTTTCAGGCAAGAATTGGATCAAGACTCGTGCTTTGATCTTCGGGGTTGTGTCCCGATTGTCTAAACTCCAATGTCGAGTGAGGACAATCTATGGAGAGTACTGCAGAAATTCGTCTTCCTCCTTCTTGAAAAGTTTAGAAAATCCCAACAATGAATATTGTGGTTTTCGAAAATTTCACTTAGAATTAGGGTTTGATTTTCTTTCACCTTATATTTATAATGCAACCCTAAATCCTATCTGGATAGGATTTCTGCATATCTAATAAATATAATAATATATCTTCAGATAGAGAGGATCAAAACAGAATCCCTATGGGACTCTGAGGGAGGTGGACGAAAATTCTCTTAGCTTCAGGCCTGGATGGGCCAGCCCAGTGATCAAATGCAAGGAATAAATATGGGCCTCAAATAAATTAATTATCTTATGTTCACCCGTAACATAAATTAATTCATAAATATTTATTCATGCCACTAGAGAATAAATGTTGACTTATCCCTTTATTTTCAAATTGAGTCGGGCTCACACTTAGACTTAACGAATTCCCGTATTTAAGATATCGTAAGTCCATTAATTATTTACAACATTCTGACTGCTTAAAATAATTAATCTCTTTAATTCCTCAAGTAGTATCACTCAACCTTATTATTGTACTTGAGATAACTCAACCTGCAGGGTTTAGTACAATAAACCTTTTGAGCTCCTTAAGGGGACGTCATCATCCTAAACGGATACGGTGACTCGATACAGGCAACTAGCATGACATACAAGCACTGCCACCACCCAAGATGCGGATAATATTGGGTTATCTCATGTAACCCTCACCCATAACAAGTCAAAGTGATGATAGCAACTCATACTCACCTAATACCTTATCGAGGTTTAGATCAACGTAAAGTCACCGAGATCTAGGTTCTTCACGATGGTCGATAGAAAAACTCATCTCATCGTGATCCATCAATACGCCGAGACGCATCAAGATAGACAAGCAACTAAGTCAAGTCACTTCTTATCTATACAAGAATTTATACCGACAACTCGTCCTCAAGTTGTCTCACCGTGATTCTTTTATATCTCATTAAGCTTGACTAATCATACAGACTTTTGTGATCTACTACACATTGTATGATCTAAATTATATATGAGATAAAGGGACAAACATATGCAATCAAGTAAACAATTCAGATAGGAGATTGTAATAGTGGTAACAGGAAACATTGTATACAAGCTCAACCAAACTGCTTTCAGTATACAAATCTAACATTGAGTACCTCAACGACAAATGGGAAGAACTCAAGAAAGATTTTGTGGATGGTATTACTAATGGATGAGCTTTCCTAAAGATCAGGATGTAGCTAATGACACATTCCGCAGTTATCTTCTAGAGTACCATGATGTTGCATTCATCAGGAGTATTGTCAACAAAGCGCACCAAAACATAGTTAATATTGTTGCGCTTGAAAAGAAGATGTTCCCTCCGTCTAGACGAGGAAATTTTGTTGATCGAGTAGCAATTGAAGCTGAAGCCCACCAAGCGGCCTCAACTCTTGAACTTGATCTGGTGAGACAGCAAGAATTCAATGTGCTATTGGAATGCATTTTTGCTAAGTATGGACAATAATCTGATGAAGAGAAGTCAAGAAAGAAACGATGAACTGATCAGGATATCAAATGTAATAGATTTGTATAGGTTTGTTTATTTGAACTCAAACTGATGTAACTTGTAATCTCATAAACATGTCCATGTATAAACTGATCCAGTCACCCTGATGACAATGACTCTTTTTCCAGACTCTTTACTCTCTTTAAACCTTATTATGTTGAACTGACCCTTGTTTTGCAGAGAATGATGATCTCAGCAATGTAGAATCAAATCATTATGTTGAAAATGATTATCTATCTAACTGATCTGTTTTTCAATGTAATAGACATGTTTTGTCATCATCAAAAAGGGAAAAATTGTTGGAAAATATTTTAACTTAGTGTTTTGATTAGATCCCAAAAATCTTATTGATGACTGCCCTGCTGATGTAACGTAATGGGTGCTCACTTGTTAGAGAGCCAACTTTTTGGTTATAGGTTTCAGCAGAAGAACTACCAGGTTGAACAAGCCCAATACTGAAGGAGTTCAAGTAGTCTCGAAGCGGTCGATCGAAAGAAGTTCCATGCAACAATCATCAAGAGATCACCATCAAGATCGCAGATTGAAGAATGAAATATAGCGATACTAATGAAAAGTGATACTAAAGAGTGAAGTCAAAGACTAAAGTCAGAAAACTGGAGACACATTGCTGCTGAAAATAAAGAAGTCAAGAATATAACTAAATGACATGCCAGTAGCTGAGAAGTCGAAGTTGTTGAGATCTACGCCAAGCTGAAGTGTCAAACTGACTTAGGGTTACCAAACTGATAAAAGACAGAGTCCAACCTGTTGATAAAACACGGAGCAGTCTCAACTGATACAACCTGAAATCAATGTACTGAAAAGATACGGAGTCAACCCATTTTAAGAAACACAGAGTTATTTAAACCTTGAGTGTTTGACTCTCAACTTGTCAGAGAAAATCTGCAGAGGATCCTGACAAGTCAGAACCACATTTTAGAGTTGCACAACTATAGTTTACGATGTTGCAGACATCGAATGCGATGTATGAGGATTCAAACGGGTAGATTTCAAATGACAAATGGAATAGATGTGATTGTTGTTCCCTCCAATGACACTATTCATCATCCACTCTATAAATATACGTAGAATCCAATTTTTGAAGGTTATCGAAAATATTGTGCATTCAAACGTTCAAAAAAGCACTCCGAGCTTAATTCTTAAGAACAATCACTCAACGATTTCAAAGAAGAAAGTACCAAAATATTATCAATAAATTCTCAGAGCTCAAATATAGTTATTAGCTTAGGATTTCAGTATACACTTCCTTACATTCTAGGTATCAACATTGTAATATTATAAGCCTAGAAATCTTAAGTTATCAATCTGTAACAGCTCAAACATTAGTTGGAAAATTCTCTACTCAAAACCTCCAAAATTTAAGTGGAAGTTTGACAAGTAAGTAACAAATTAGAGGAACAAATATATAATTTAAAAAAATACCCAAGAAATATATAATTTATATTATATCCTTATGACTAATAATGAGATGAACAAATTAGAGGATATAATGTTTAGTTCAATGAATAAAAAATTCCAAATCAAAATTTAGAGAACGAAATCTTTTGGCGGCATCACTTGCTAATTCATCTAATATAAATATAAAAAATTCCAAATCAAAATTTCAGCCTAACAAAAACTAAATAATCAAGCTAATTAGAACTGCTCTCCTGTCTTAGAAACCATATAGCGGAGGAGTCAACTTTCGAGCTACAAATTAGCGTGTTCATCATTGATGTGACAATGTCATGTGAACATAAGAGTCAATTTTTGAGCTACTAAATTCGACTCATTAGGGGTGTCTAACGGTTCGGTTTCGGTTAACCGAATCGAATTTTTCGGTTAATCGAACCGAATTTCTCCGAAAAAGTGAAACCGAAACCGAATCGTTTTAAATTTTCGGTTAACCGAAAACCGATCGGTTCCGGGTTTAGAGTTTAGGGTTTAGGGTTTAGGGGGCACATTGACTAGTGGGTCAAACTTCAAATATCCCCTTTTATAAGTTACATGTGAAAAAAGTTAGAACGAATAGACTAATTTACCCTTGAATGTCGATTTCAATACATCGTGTATTGTGACATTCTTACACAAAATATCATTTTTTTTATATCACGGGGAACTCACAGCCGCTACCTTGCACAGAGTGTTGGGTAAATCCCACGCTCACGCAATAAACACAAACCACACAGACAAGAAACCACACTTGGAAAACCAGCGTGATGCGCTCAAACTCATAAACGTTTGGTGGGGTTTGAACCTGTTATCTTTCGACCACATGAACTCACCTTAACCATTGGGTTGTCCCTAGGGGACAAAAGGACCTAAATCATTGCACAATATAATTGCTATAAATTTAGTTTAATTATTAAACTTTCCAAATTTTAACCATGAAATATGTAGTATTATTTTCAAATTTTCGATTATCAAAACAAAACAAAACAAAAGTATGAAAATTTGAGAATTCGAACTTAGCAATGAAATTGTAATTTTTTGGCCAAAAAACATATTATCCTGCTAGAAATAATGTCTAGCCGGCCGAACAGCTAATGCAAAATTTGAAAGTCGTATGTATTAGCCGTTCACTAATGTAAATGTCAATTAAAATATAATTTAAACAAAAAATTGAAAATTTGATTTGTTGGACTGAAATTGCATTTTTAGGCAAATTACGCTATTAACCGTCCGGAAAAAGGTATTAGCCGGCTAGTAGGTGATCGCAAACTAAGATAAAAACTTGAATGAGTTTCGCCTCACCGCGGCTCACTTTTATTTTTATTAAAATAATTATATATTAATTAAGTAAAAATAATTAGATTTTATTAATTTATAATTAAATTTATTATTCAAAATTAGGATTTATTAATTCATAATTATGGTTTATTAAATCACAATTACGGTTTATTAATTTATAATTAGGGTTTATTAATTCATAATTAAGATTTATTAATTCAAAATTATGGTTTATTAATTCATAATTAGGATTTATGATTCAAAATTAGGGTTATTAATTCCAAGTAGGGTTTATTAATTCAAAATTAAGATTTATTATTCAAAATTAGGATTTATGCATTCCAATTAGATTTTATTAATTCAAAATTAGAATTTATTGATTCATAATTATAATTTATGATTTATTAATTTATAATTAAAATTTATTAATATAATTAATTTTAATTAAAAGTAATTTAATAATAATTAATGAATTAATTAATCAATTAATTAATTAATTAGGGTGGTCTCACTGTTCGCGCTCGTACAGGAGACCACCCCGCAAACTAATGGCCGACTAGTTGAATTAATTGCATTTTTTAGATTATTTTTCACCCGCTAATTGCAAGATAAAGGTATTAGCGGACTAGTGTTCCAAGCTAATGGCCAGTTAGTTGAGCTAATTGCGTTTTTTGGAATATTTTTCCGGTTAATTGCAAGTTAATGGCCAATTTCTTTCGCCAATGGCTAGTAGCATTTTTTGACGGGCTAATAGCTGTATTGGAAAAAAATTATATTGTCTAATTATTTGGCCCATTCAGGCAAGTCATCACAACCCCCTTTTCTTTTAACTGGGTCCTGTAGAGCTCGTCCCGGGCCCAAGCAAGAGGCTAGATCAGATGATGGAGTCAAGAACTAGCCAACACGTTCATTCAGGGAAAAAGTTAAAGAAGATTACTTCCTAGAAATCGGAACTATCGGGGCTGACGAGTAGGGCATCCAGAAACCCTAGCCGCCACCCGGCCTATCTATAAATACAAGAGAAATTAACTGATAGTTTCGAGAATCAGCACCGTGGATCAATTGCCAATACGATAAGATGTTGTTAGCATAAATTGCCTATTGTACCTTGAATTTAGCAGGCAACCTAAGCTTCTGAATAATTCTAGCATACATAAGAAAATAGTCAGGATCCATGCAAAATGAGAGGTAGGAAAGATAATCATTTGAAAATTAGGTAAATGAACTCACAGGATACTTTTACATGATAACCCCAAGTCCCAAAGTAAAATAACTCATGAAAGGTATCAGATTGGCAGATGTCTCAAGCTTTTTTTTTCTTACATTAACATGCCTCAAATGTTTTTTTCAAGAAACTCAGCTGTTAAAATTTTGGAAATCAAACTTATTTATTTACATGTTGTACCTTACGGGCAGCCAATTTTGGAATGTTGTTCATTGGATCCTGTACACACTTGAAGACATGAAGAAAAATTAACATATATGAAAAACAAAAACATCTAGTAGGACTTAAAAATACACATTACCCTTCATGGAGTTGAAAATTTAAATGATGGATAAGCACCAAACAATGCCAATATGGAAGTACCACACAACATTCACTATTGAAAAGGTTTCACAGGATTTCAAGAACTAAATCACTACTTACCATCTTTCCAGATGCAAATAATAGGGGAAAAGAAAAGAAATATTCCCAGTTTCAGGATCCGCATGGAACTTTGGAGGAGGATGGAACAGAAAGAAAAACAAAACAAATAAGATAAAGAATTAATACCAAATAATATGATTCAAGCAGCAAATTATTCAACGGTTGTTAGTATCCAAGTAATAGCAGCACATAAATATTGTATTCCCTTATAGAGCCACTGACTTCACAGGGTTATATTTGTAGAAAATTGGGGAAGCAGGACAAGCAAGATGGTAGATTTGATCAACTTCAACTAATAATGGCTCTGTCACACCTGAAAAGAATTTAAAAGAAGAATGATTCAAGCAGCAAATGTTAAGACCGAATTCAGGGAGTAGTTAAGATGCTGCATAATTAGCTATCGTGTCAAATGAACCATCCAATATTCACACTCACATCCGCCTTCATACACTGAAACGGTCTCGACATTCTCAACCGCTCTCTTTCTCCACCTCCACGCTCTCATCCCTGGGGGATCATCGTCGTCTGACTAGCCAGTCAGACCAGACACGATCTACTGCTTCATCTCTTTTACATTAATTGCTTATTTCCTATTTATATATCGCCTTTTTGTTGATTATTTTAACTGACTTGAGCGTCGGAGGCCTTTCTATCGACAACACTTCCACCGGTGCTCCGAAGAAGGTACGTATTCTTTGATCTCAGCTTGCTATTGCCTATTGTACCGTACTAACCCGACGTCCCGTTACGTAATTATTGGATCTATCCCAAAAATAGCCAATTTCCTTTCCAACTAATATACTCTCCCACCAGAACATGCAATTTTATTGTTAATTCTAATCTTCAATCTTTTTATACTTTACATTAGTGTTTTAATATAATAATCAAAAATTTAAAAATAATATTATAATAATAAAAAAATTGAAAATAATATTATAAATTTACTCGTATATTTTGAAATTAAAATAATTAAATTGAATTTGCAGCAATTATGGTGTAAAAATTCACGTGTAAGAAAAAAAAAGATATTTTGTATAAGAATGACACAAAAATCAACGCATTGAAGTCAACATTTAAAGGGTATATTAGTCTTTTTACTCTAACTTGGGTAATTTGTACATATAACTTATCAAAAATGATAATTTTCCACTTGCAATTTATTAAAATGGATAATTTTCCACATAACACTTAACTAGTACCTATGATGCGATTCTGTCAAACTGTGGAAGAATGCATTACCATTGAGGGATATTCATATGCTGTCGGGAGATAGTGTAGAAGAGAAAGGGAGAAAAAAAATGTGACTTTGCATCTTGAAATGCATCTAAAAATGAGCTCAATTAGAATTTATTATTTTTTTTTCCTTTTTTTCCTTTTCTTTTCACTTTTCTTAAATTTAAGTTGTTCTTTTTGTGTTGTATGATTTTTTTAAAAAGTATTTATATTATTTACTAATTTTATTATTATAAATTATTTTGAAAATAATTAAATTATTTTATATTAATTGAAAATAATTATTAAATTAATTTATATTAAACTAAAAATAATAAACATAAAATTTAAATAATATATGAATAAATATTGAGTGAGTTGAAAGTGAAGTCTATAATGAAATTAGTAAAAATAGAATTTTTTAGATTAAAATAAATATTATTATGAAACTTCGTAAAAATTCAAGTTTAAAAAGATATTGTTAGGAATGAAAAAAAAAAAAAAATGAAGGAGAAATATGATATGTTTCTATGATGAAATTAGCAAAAATTGGAGATGAGAATGTGCCGTTGAAGATGTTTTAAACTTTTAATTATGGTCGGCACATCACATCTTCTTCTAAACGGTGGAGAGTCTCCAACAAATAAGAAGTCTAAACTTCCTCTCAAAGAAAATCCAAAACAACCTATATATTTCTTTTTTTGATTCTCGTCCGCAATCCTTAGATTTGCTTGCTTGTTGGAGACCAAAATGGGTTCAAATTTTGAAAAAATCGAAGGTAACAAGAATTTTGAGATGAGCAGTGCTGAAAAATAAAAATAAATAATTTGATAGAGCTGGAACTAATTTTGAGATGGACAATTGGCTGCAGCTTTCGGCGGGTGTCTGAATGAGCTTAATAGCTTTGATTAATATCCTGCCTTTATATATATAAATTATTGGTATGATTTTAAGCTTTATTTTTCTTTCCAATTTCTTTTGATACTGGCTTATCATCTTGATTTTGTTGAGCTGTTGTCTGAATGAACTTAATAGCTCTGATTAATTGGAGTTAGGGAATGGCATCTCCGTCAACTTCATCTCCAGACCATCGTGGGAACACGAACAACTTTAAAAAATCCCACTTTCAACAGACAGTAAGCATTTTTGTGAGTTCATCTATTTTACCGTTGTTTTTTGTTACATGTTGTTTATTCTCTCTCTTTCTCTCTGTCTCTCCTGGATAATTGAAGGTGTGTTTGACTGATTGGTGGCTGGTTAAAGCTGAAAATGAGGTCCAAGGAAGACGACTCGCCGTTGCAGGGCTTACTCACCGGGGGTATGCTGCTCATCTTCATTTATTATTTCTTTATGTAATGTCAAGTTTAATTTTAAACATCACCTTGAAAATAGTTGGTTTGTGGTGGAGAACAGATTTGGCTGAAGTAGTTATAATTAACTGCTTTGACGTAATCGGGAATTCTAGTTCCCTTCCCCTCCTCCCGGTGTGCAGCCTTCTTCTTAAACATTTCTAAAAGTTAAATATGAATCTTGAGTATCAAATGAGTTGAAAAAAAATCATACTTAAGTTGAAAATAACAAAACAATGATGAAGTTTGATGGATACTTAAAAGACTCAGCTTTTTGTTCAGCTGTGCTTGATTTTCTATGAAATATATATGCCAAGACTATGTATGAGAGCCTCCATTGGGTGAAGGTTTAAGTCCCTGAAAGTGACAATAGATTGCAAATGCTAACTAATGAATTCCTACAAGTAAATGTGTTGTATTATTATCTAATGTGGGAAAAGGCTAGCTCAGAAATGCTGAATCCACGAAATGGGCTTATTGGTCTCTGGATCTCACCGTGAAACGAGCTTTGCTTGTGGAGAATACTTGCTGGGCTTGTACGTTTTTATGGACTTTCATTTTGCAATCAAACAAAGGATTACATTGTTTACACATCTATCAGTCTTAACAAGTGTAGCAAACAAGCTCTCAGCGTACTTGTTTTGTAGATTTCATGGTTCAGTGGGAGGTTTATCTTAAAAAAATTCTGCACTCTATGGAACCCTCATGATCTTAATGGTATTTTTGTGGCAATTTACCATTTATGCAATTTTTCCGTAACTTTGCTTTCTCTAAGGTGGAATTCTAATAAATTCATTACAATGTAATTTCTTCTCTTGAGAGTTCCATCTAATTTTGTGCTATAGGAAACAAGCCATGCGAGTGTTTACATCAGCACCAATTCTCAAAAGATATGATGCTTTCACTATTGAAACCACCGATGGGATATGTGTTATATTGAAAGGCTTCATAAACAAAGCTCTCACATTGGAGCATGGGTTTCCATCTGATGTAAGTTCCCAAGCCTACTTTTCATGTCTTTTGTGAGGCATCATTGCTGTATTATATAAGATTATGATTATTATCTGGTTTCCACTTATCCTATTTCAGTTCGACTTTATTTTTGTTGTTGTGGTGGTGGTTTTTTCCTTTTTCCCTTCCTTTCTTTTTGACTAGCTTATAGTAGGCTTGTTCTGAGGATGCTATTGTAGAATGTCTTTGGTGTGCTCTTATGAATTATGATCCAAGGGAGAATCATTTAGGCCCTCGAATGAATGATTGGAGAAATCATTCAGATCAATATTAAGGTTAGATTGATTTTTAAATTTTATTTAGTTATGGGTCGAATCTTATAAGAATTAGGATTTAGTACAATAAATTATTGTTTTCTTAATGCATTCGTCATCCTTTGGAACCAACAAGTTCGTGCTTTTCTTCTTATGTTATTCCGTGTATTGTCAGAATCAACAACATTTGTTTCTTTCGTTTATGTTTCTGCCTGCATCAGTTAGCTTATTTTATTTTAAGTGTTGGGATCATGGGGAGAATTTGCAAATCCTGGGGGCACATGGGAGATTGAGATGTCATGTTATTTTCTTGTTCTTTTCATTTACTTGTTTCCAACGAAGTTCAGTTTATCAGACCGCAGCAGAGTGGAGCAGCCGCGACACGACCTTACCTTAGCTGCATCTCACTGGCATTTCATTTAGTTCATCAATAACATTAAAATTATCCCCAAAATAGTACTTCATTGCATGTAACCCTATCAGTTTGGTCCAACTTGCCACCATCTTTGTTGATTTATGCAAGCGACACAGATAGAGACATGCCTAGATACAAGAGGGAAGGTATTGTGTCTGGTTGTGGAGTCCTGCGAGATGTATGTCAAAGAAGGGAAAAAATGCCAATGAAATTATTTGATTGATTGATTAATTTATAGTTATGATTTAATTTGCTAACTTATTTTAGGTATATTATGTGCTTGTTTTATTATACAAGGAAAACATCATAGAGATCGGGATTATCAGAGAATTAGTTAATGATTGGGCTCCACGCAGGACAGAGATCAAATGTCATGTTTTCATCAATAAAATATGAACATTATCCCCAAAATAATCACTTCATTACCATTGACTGTATAATACACAACAATTTTTCTGTTATGAAAACATTGAGATACAATTCTAGTGATTTCTAAAAATCATAGTTCATCAAAACTTACATGATATGTTAAGGATGGTATTGTAACAAATATAATTCTTCTTGTCTGGAAAAACTTATACGTAAAAATACTCAGTTGCTTTCCCCTTTACTTGAGATGCAGTACAAGCAAGGATGAAATTTTTTGTTACGAATGTGAATTCTGAGAATATTATTTTTCAGTTATAGCAGCCATAGCATCAAATTTGAAATGCTGAAAGCTCAAGATAGAAGTTAATTATTATTTCCCATATTTTTATGTCGGTATATGTTTAAACCTCTAAAGCATCCATATTTTGGTGGTCTTTCATTTTAGTTGTGTAAACGTGAGTTGTTAATCTTTTATCATTCAATACTTGCAGGTTTTTAACCATTTCATTTTCGGGTTTCCACTATACTGGAAAGAGTATGATAAGAAGTTTGTGGGTAAGGAGCCTCCCTCCAAGGACATTGTGACAGACAAACCTCTTGCGCAGCTTTCTACAAAACTTGGATGTACATTTCTCAGCTTATCCTTTTGAGTGTTGTGTAGATTGTGGAGAAGTTTTATATTTGATCTTAGGACAAAAGGGGGCCTATGCAGCCAAACTTCTCAACCGCAACTTGCCTACCCAATTTTTCAAATTTTGGCAAGATGCCACATGGTTACTGTTTGTGCTGGGATTCCACCGTGACTGGCACACATGAAATTTTGAGAGCATGTTTTCTTTTGCATCTAAATTAGTTGACAAAATAGTCTAAATCACAAATGTTAACAAATTTTGGTGTGGGTAGAAGCAAATATGTCCAGTTCTAATTTATTTCCCACCGAGATCTCAATCTTTTGTTTGAAAAGACGGGATCAATGACCCTGTATTTTTCATGAGAGCGAGTCGAACTGTGGATTCCGGGAAAAGTTAAATTTGCAGCACCTCAAGTGGATATTTTTTAAAAATTGCAAAAATAGGTTAGTGTGTTGTAACTGGAAAAAAATTAGATGCATAGACCATAGTTCAGTGGTGAAATTGTACTTGTTCCCGTTTAATCTTTATCCTTGATGTTTTCAGCTACTAAGTGTTCAGCAATGGAAGGTGCACAGCCACATTTAGACAGTCATGAAAAGGATTTTGGATCACAAGGAAAATTTGAAGCCAAGACTAGGCGGAAAAGCAAGCGAGCTAAATCTGTGGCTGTTCGATTGCCTCAAAAATATAGTGCAAGTGGTCTTCAGAAGGAATCATATTGTGGATGCACCTGTGTTGAAAACCATATTGCTCTGGAGCTGCCTGTGAATTCTCTTGAAAACGAGGTGAAATCACTATCGCATTTAAGTTGTGATGGAAGCATCAAGGTACCAGCCGTCATTAATAAGAGTACAGACTATTCTCAACTCAATGATAGTGGAGGAGCACTGTTTGCATGTCACTTGTATAAGAAGACAGAACGGGAAGCTGATAACTTAAGGAAGATGGATGACGAAAAAACAAAGACCAAATCTGACTGGGATATGAGCTCATCAGAGAAAATTTCAAGTCATAATGAAGTAAGAGTGATGACACGTTCAATAAGAAACTTCAGAATGAAAGAGATGAACAATGAAAGATCAGCTGGAATAGTAGATTGTGAGAAGATCAGGTTGAACTCTATTTCATCCATAGGCTCTAGAAAAGTAAAAGTACAACTAGTTGTTGATCAAGAAACAGCAAGCATTAACAACTGGAATTCTGAGGTTAGTGGTAGCTACAAAACTGCATATAAAATTCCTGAAACTTGTAACCAGGACAAGGGCATCAGAGAGACTAAAACTAGAAGCAACATCCGTAAAGCCAAAAATAAAGCAATGGACTTACCTTCTACACCTGCTGCCCCAACAAAGTCACATCATTGTCCTGCTGCTGAAGACAATCAAAGGGATATTGTAATTACAGGGAAAAATAGTTCGCGGAGGCGGCTAAGGCTTTGGACATGGTGACCAAGCAAAAATCTGTGCCCGTTACTAAGGTGCGGCCCTCTGTTACAATTATTCCTGAAACTTGTAAACAGGACAAGGGCATCGGAGGAATTAAAACTAGAAGCAACACCCGTAAGGCCAAAAATAAAGCAATGGAGTTACCTTCTACACCTGCTGCCCCAACAAAGTCACATCATTCTCCAGCTGCCAAAGACAATCAAAGGGATTCTGTAATTACAGGGAAAAATAGTTTGCCAGAGACGGCTAAGGCTTTGGACATGGTGACCAAGCAAAAATCTGTGCCCATGACGAAAGTGGGCCCTTTGTTACAATTATTCCTGAAAATTGTAACCAGGACAAGGGCATCGGAGAGATTAAAACTAGAAGCAACATCCGTAAGGCCAAAAATAAAGCAACGGAGTTGCCTTCTACACCTGCTGCCCCAACAAAGTCGCATCATTCTCCAGCTGCCATAGAGTATCAAAGGGATACTGTCATTACCGAGAAAAATAGTTTGCCGGAAAAGGCTAAGGCTTTGGACATGGTGACCAAGCAAAAATCCATGCCTGTTAGTAAGGTTGGCATCTCTGTTAAAATTATTCCCTTATGATACAGTGCTCGTGATTATTAATATTCTTATTATTTTTATACGAAACATAAATTTCATCAATAAAGAAAAAGATGTCTGCCTGATTTGTCTTCTTGCGGAACCTATTATATGGAGCATTACTGCATTACATCCAATTCCCTAAAAATATAATTTACATAAAAATCCTTAAATTCTCTAGTCTTTGACACCTACATTGCAACTTTGATATTCAACCTCTCCCACATTAATCTAGAGATTTGACTTTATCTTCACATATTCTCTCCTATTTCTTTCCAGCCAAAGTGTCCAACATTATTTTGCAAGGCTTACTATATCCTAATAATTCATTCATGTTACTATCAGTATATGTCATGATTGACTTTGCAAATGCATATGTATAGATTAGTTCTTGAAGAGAAAAGAAGAGAGAAAGGTTTCAAATAAAGCTTCCTCATTATGTGTTCTAGATGCAACCAACACATTAGGCATATATGATCCGGGGGGTTGGGGGTGGGGGGTAGAATTAGCACATTAGGTAATCCAGTCTGGTGTTTGTGTGGTTTCTTTTAAATTTATTTCTGTTCCTTCTTTCCTTCATCTTTCTTTTCATTGAGGGGAATCATGATGTTACTGTTACTGATGGATTCCATTTCTGAGATCTATACTTATTTTAAATCTGTAGTTGTCTTTGATTTCCTTAAAGGATTAAGTTAGCCCTAGTTCGTTTTGGTATTTAACTAGTAGAGTTTAGTCATTTAGGATCATCAAAAAAGTTATCTTAGTTGAGTCAACAGATTTTCTGCTTGGTCAGGAGGTTTCTTCCTGATCAATGCTTGGCGTTTGGGCAGGTTCTTCTCCAAGTTCTTGTAGGTTCTCATGCAAGCTGTTTTTCTTATCTTTTGGTTTCGTCCTTTTCAAATTCTGCCTTGAGTCTTACTGTAGAGGCAGCTTCATTCTGCTTCTTACTTTCCATTTTATAAGATTTCTTCCAAAGTGCCATGGGCTTCAGAAACTAATCCACCATTTCTAGTGATATAATGCCTCATGCAACATTCTGATAACCTCTCTTGTACATGTATCTAGTATGATACAAACAAGATACATATACTTATGTATCAGCTTTCGGTAACCTAGTTTTGATTTGTCAATTGGTATAGATGGTAAACTTTTATTGAGCTATTTGAGTTCCCATCTTAGTCTTTTTTACTTGGAACAAATTTTTGCCTTCATAGAGGTTAGGTTTGTTTCACAATTTTAAGTTTATGTATTAGTCATGCCACTTTGATTCAAAGTCCGACTGCATTATTGTGGAAGCTGATATAATATATAGAATTTTGTATTCTATTGAAAATTGGAATGAGTTATTTATACGTGACTTAAAAAAGATCAATCAAATTGGCTCTAAAGCACTAATTTACCCTCCACCCCCCCCCACCCCCAAATAAAAATAAAATAAAGTACTGTTTTGGTATAATACTTTTGGAGAGCTATTGTTCGCACTGTGTGCTGGTCTATTTTTTTGGAGAGGAAGAGAAGAAATCCTTGATAACGTTTAGGAGCATTAATTAATCTTTGCACAGACTCTAAACAGTAGTAGTTTTGGGGTTCTAGAGCATGAAGTTCTAGGCATTCGTTTGTATCAGATATCATTAGAGATTGGAGTCTAGCTATATGACCTTTCTCTTTCTCCCTTGTTTTGGAGTGGATATCTAGTCCATGTTTGTAACTTTTAGTCAAGAATTTGTTCTGTTTCTTATCACCAAAGTTTTGGTATATCACTATGTTTTGATTTACATTTAACCATTTATTTTTCTTTGCAGCCTGGCTTAGAAAACTTCTAATAGAAGGGGGAGGGTTCTAAGATCTCAACCTGGATTTGAGTTTTTAATAGATCTCGATCTCAACTTAACCTTCTGTTTTTGGGATATGCCTGAATTCGTAGTACTTGGTTTCTGTTACACCAAAGTAAACCATTTCGTTTCATCTACCTCTTGATTAGGAAACTCCTGAGAGGGACAAGGAAAAAGGTTGGAGTGCATCACCTCGGTCTGGTAGTTTCAACAAATCACGATCAGGTAAGTCTATCAGTGCGAGTGGGAATAGTTTTTTCTGTTTTCTCCAGATCTTACATTCACTTATTAATTAGTTGGTGTTATTGTTTAATGAAATTTCAAGCACTATAAACCTATTCAATCTACTAAAGGGAAGTTCAATCTTCTAATGTTGAAATCTTACAGGGAGATTGCTGTTACCTACCTTGGAATTTTGGCGCAATCAGAGGGCTATTTATAATGAGGTTTGTCTTAACTTTTATGATAAACTTGACTTGTACTGATTTCTCATCTGTTATGGACTAGTAATAGGTTATTTTTTTTAAAATTTGCGAGCTTACTTGGAATAAATCAATCTTTTCTTAGAGTTTTGAGAAGTCTGAGAAATTCAGTAAAAGAGTATCCACTTGTTTACAGTATGTTTTTTTTGATCAATTTGGGGATATGTGCAATATTTGTTAGAAAAAATTTGCATGCTCAATAGTAGACTTTGACTTCCTTAATTGCTTCACTTCAACAGAGTTTGTTATTCGTTTTCAAACTAATTGTGCAATTGTGAATATACACATCAAATTGTGAAAGCTGATAAGTCTTCCTACTTGCTGGAGATGTGACAATAACGTTATAGTGCTTGAACTTATAAACTGAAGGGATTATGGTACCCACATAAAGATTTGACTTATGCATCATTTCAGTAGCCAGCTCCCACCATTTTACTTGGGGTGTGTGTATGTAATGTGCGTGTAATAACTTTGTATTCTATGGATCTTTTGGTCTTTTTGTTTATGTGACTATGCAATGTCTTGTCTTCATCATTAGAAACCCCAATTGTTGGATTGATGTCAAAAGTTGAAACATATTTCAGGATCGAACAATTACTGGAATTGAGGACCCCTAACAGCTTAGACGTGGTATGGTCCTGTAAAATCATCATATTTGACAATGTGGTATCCTGTATCTGCGAGCATTTTCTTGTGGTGACATTCTGCCAATTGCCAACTCATGGAAGTTAATTATATATCTTTTATTAAATGGATAAATGTTGAAATCTAGATATTTTCATCACAGGAACATAATGTGAAAAGCAGCCCATTCTCAATAGAACTTTGTGGGACAATGGTAACATGGTAAAGGAAGATTTGGGACTGGTCCTTAAGCATCAGTTTTCCCCTTAATCTCTGACTATTTTGTTGATCCTTTTGTAGAAGATGGATCCACAAGCCATGGGAGAGAGAGCCACTGCCTTTAGTGGTTCACTCTGTAGCTAAGCTGCGTCAAGGTATGCTGTAAATGCAATTTTGTATGAAATTAGAATACTAACCTAATGTAAAGTATTGTAACCATTAGAGTATTTTGGACATAATTGTTAGAAGGTATGCTGTGGTGTTTGAAATTAGAACATTAACCAACTGAAAAGTTTTGTAACCTTTTATTTTGGACAAAGTTATTAGACGGTTATCTACTACGGTTGGATTTAATACATTAAACTCCATGTATGACAATGTAAATAAAGAAAAGTGTTTCTCCTCACTAAATAAATAAATAAATATAGAAAACCAACAACGAACATTAGCTGGAAAGCCGTAGGGGATTTGGATGCATCCACTTAACCAAAGCTATGGATGCTTCAGTTGAGTCCCCAGCCATCTCTTGAATTTACTCCAAATGTGACCTACGAAAGGACAAATAGTTTGCGGACGTTGCTTGCAAAGCTGACTCATAGTAGGATTAGCCAACCAGTCAATAACAGAGAATATGGGCGAGATTTAGTTGCTCCAAATAATATGCCTATTTTTGTATTAATAGAAATTGTCTATTGAATATATGATGTTAATGGCATGTAAATATACAAATTATGACTAAATTGGATTTATCATCGGATAACGAATTTAATAATTTTTAAATTTAGCCAAAAATTAAGTTTCGGCCGGACACAGTCTCACAAAATTCAAATTCCAACCAAATGAAAAACATATAGATTGTTAGGGTATCAACTTGCAGACAATTTTTTGGTCATTTCTGGTGATCAAATTCAACAGTATGGGTATTATTAGTAATTAGTAAGCTACCATCGAGAATTTTACAACGGTACATTTGGATTGTACATCGAATTCTGGACAATTTAGTTATTGACTAGTGAATTTTGGATAGTGGAGCTAAGCGCTGGTTTAGAATTAATTTGAAGTTTTATAGATGATTATAAAAAGAAAGTGTTTGGACCTATGTTGTGGGCTCTCTGACCATGTTTTCAATTGAGTTGTTGTAAGTCCACAGCAAAGTAATTGAATCCAAAAGTTGGTGGATGGGACTAGGGTCGCGGTTGTTGAGTTGGAATTCTGATGTCGATTTGACATCATATTGGAAATTGATTTGGTAGTTCAAGTGTACAGGCTGATGAGAGTTTAACCGTGACCTCAATTTCGGCTGATTGATGGGTCTTGCTAAGTACGTATTGGTGTATAGGGGAATACACCAGTTAAATAAATTTTAATTTTTTTTTCAACAAGACTGATTGGATATATGCAATAGCTGATCGGGTATTTAACAATCAAGATCGATGTCGATCGCTAGTCGCTTTAAATAAGGGACGTCTTGATTGAGTGATATCGCTTAACAAATCTCTCGATCACGAGACAAACCGGTCATTGAACCGATAAGCGATGTGCGTGCGGAATGTAGTGGTTATTTTATGTAACAACCCTCTAATCCTAAGGACGGATTAAAGAGGACTATACTTGGAACAGTAATCAAGGAATCTGAAAGACAATTAATCAAAGGCTTATGGGACATACATCAAGTAAATTAAGAAACTCCACCCATTATATACATTACACACATAATTTACAAGTGAGACTTAAACCTAACAGATCCAAAACAATTTCCAATGATCTGAAGGTATTCAACTGTCATCATCAAAACATAAACTTAATGTTCTATCATAATGAAAACATGTGAATACACATACGACGATGTGTATTCAAGGTTTCTAACATGTCACTATCAAAAGGGTCCAACTGCTCACAACACCTCCATCCACCATCAGCTCAACCTGCACATTTAAAAACAAACATGCAGGGCTGAGTACAAGAATGCACTCAGTGAACTCATGCCAAAACATTTTATCAAATTTAAATTACATCGCCTTTATCACAAGAATACACGAGGTTTTAATTAAAAGGCTCGTGTTTACTAAATATTTTCGGCATTTTTCATAAACATCGCTCGCAGTATTTTCTCTTGTATGTATGATCCATATCCTGCCTCATATGATCGCTCATAACTCATCTGGCGTCGAAGTAGGCCTCCTTCTACGGACGCCGTGACCGCCAAAGATGTTCCTTTCGGCACACAAATACCCATCGGTGTACACGTTAATCCTAGCTGTATTACCGCATCCGCATAGGATCCGATATCGATTTTCGATAAGTTGGGAGCGACCCAACAATCGATTCACCATTCATTCATTCATGGATAGGATACATACATAAAACATAAATATTTTGGGCGGTAATTTCATCATCATTTCTCAATAAAGACTTCATTTCAAAGAAAGCATCATAAATAAATCGCCATTATTTTGAGTATAGTAAAGCCCACCGACCGTCGATTTCTCAAAATACGATTCCTTACTACGCCGCTGATCACGCCCACGCCCAACCTTTACGTAAAAACTATTTTAGTACGTCGGTCACGTTGAGATTTTCAAAGTTTAGAATAAACTTTGATAACTTACTCTAATATAATTTGAATTCTTAACGAATTCAATACATCGCTCAATCGAAAACATTTCTCGTACTTGAGATATGTTCACTTATTTCATTTTAACCTTTTAGGTTAAACATTTAACGTATCTATACTTTTTTCGATATAAAGATTTAAATTTTGAAATCTTTTCTCACAAATGAGATTTTCTTATAGCGATGGCGTTCTCTCCGTTGGCCATTGATAGCTGTTGGCGCCATCTCTTCTACAATACGGCTTGCCTCGTCCGAGTCGGTTTAATAAGCGTACCCCGACGACGATCTACCATGCTCTCGATCCCGTATGTCACCCCGTGGAACGTGTGATTTGTTGCTCTTGGAGAACCCATGTTGTGGACATCGTCTCAATAGACCTCTGAATCTCTCCCATGCCTCGAATAATGATTCGTCGTGGTTCGCAAAATGAGAGATTTCGGCATGATCTTCTGCGCTTCACGGGCGAAAGTATTTCAAAGAAACTTCACAAAGTTTCCCCAAGTGTCGATGCCACCGGTCCAACTCTTGAACCAATCTTTCACTTTGGTCACAGAATGAGAAACCGAACATCGCGTCGGATTGTGTCTGTGGCACCCATTCATTTGATGGTGTCACAAATGTCGGCGCCTCGAGATGCGCATTCGGTCTTCCGTGACTCTCCCCAAACCTCTCCTTGGACCATACCGATCGGGGCGGTTTGAGCTCGAAATTATTTGCATCTACGCATGCGGGCTAACCGCCTCCTTGGGCTGACTCGGTGGGATGTCGATACATGGTTGAGAGGTCTTTCCTGCGGAGCGAGGACAACGATTCCCATGTTCGCCATCGTGACGCAGATCTCTGCAAAAGTCGACTAGCATCGCGTTTCTTGCTGGGATGAATGCCCTGCTCATGGAGTTCTTTGCCATTGCGACTGTCTCTTCTCTCGTCCCTCTCCTTTGAGAGCTTTCGATCTCGGGATCTAATAATATTTCGGAGGTCCACGAGATCTTGTCACATAAACCACACGAGAAAAGAGAGAATTTAGCACCACAAAAATAAATAAATATAAAATAATATATATAACGTGATCTTTAACCCTCCACGGCGCCAAAATTTGATCGCTCCTTTTCACACGTAAAAGTGTAATGATAGGGTGAAGATATCGTATCCACGAGATTGTATCGAAAACATAGAAGCTAGCTCAACGATTATTCATCATTATTCGAAACGGATAAAGGGTGAGAGGTTTGGGGCTTGATTTAATCCAAAGCAAAGGTAACCAAACGAAATATAAATAACGCGAATAAAAACACGATAGATAACTATGAAGAAAGACTAACCACAGGATGCACCAATCCTATCCACTAGCGATGTTTATCACGCTTGTTATTAACCGTTTTAATCCGCACAAGACGGAAGATCACATATATAACCAACAGATTCGATTCACGACAATTGCGGCGTTGATTACTAATTTTCCTATCACGATTCGTCTACAGGAAAATAAGCAACTCAAAAGGATCACTAAGAATATGCTTCCTACGAATGTCCTATCTCGATTCGACTCGAGGCTCATTCGTATCATGCATTCGATAACGATTGACAATTAATGATTCGTCGTTAACCGAAAACTAGATATGCATCAAGATTGATGAAATCAACACATATAAATAAGCACAATCGAATCATGAATCAATGCACGGAAGGTAAATAACATAGCGGAATCACAACATATAGGATCGAATCATGCAAACCCCAGGATTAGAGCGGAAAACTAGCCGTACATAATAAGCGGAATGAAATACGAATTAATCATAAAAGCGAAATTTAAATATATAAAACCCGTAGGAAGCGTCGGATGAACAATGGTTGGTCTTGAATCCAATCGGCTTAACGAGCGGAAAACAAAAGAAAACGATCGGACAAAGCGTTCCGATCGATAGCAAACGATAAACTAAACTAGACGACGGAAAACAATACTAGAATTAAACTAAATGAAGATTAAAGACTAAAAGTCAGAAACGAGGAAAACTTAAGAAAAAGCGAGCTTTGGGCGTAAGGGGTCTTCACGGAGGCGCGGGTGTCTTGCCTGTTTATAGAAAAGGGTGGAAACCACAATTTTTCGCCTCATCGCGCCGCCTCATGACCGGTCCTCGCGATCGCTAGTGCGATCGCTAGGTATCTCTCGCGCGTTCTTCTCGCCGCTTCTGCGCTATATACTCTTAGCGGTCGCTAGCCGTTACGAATCTGTCGCGAAATCGTCCGGTGAATTCTCGACGCTACTCGCATTGCGCGCAGGTCGCTGCGGCTCTTCAGGCGCCGGTTTGCTCATGACCAACCTAGCGACCGCTAGCTGGTCGCTAAAACTGGGCGGCTTTGTTCATTTTGTTCGTGCTTCGCCTTGCTTGATTATCGATATATAAACCTACAAAGCGTCAAAGGAACACCCAAGAGCGATATCTTCTAGAAATAGATGAAACATTAAGAATCGATACATAAACGCATTATTAAGCGAGCTAAACTCATCTTCAAATATCAACTAAATACGTAAAATGCGCTTTATCAAACCCCAAACTTAAAGCATTGTTTGTCCTCAAACAAAAGTAATGAGAGAAACGAAAGATCAACGAGCATAGCAAAGAGGATAACCATTCTAGGCCTCGAAACATATCAGCGCTCAAAAACATTAGCGCACATGACGACGTTAGCCAACTCAACACAAACAACCATCGAGGGCAAGAACTCATTTATTTCAACCCTCACAAAGGCATGTGTGTAAAATATATAGAATACACTCAAACTCATAAAGAAATTAAGGACGTGTATACACTCAAAGATCAAAGCAATGCAACATCTTACCATATGCTTGCCGTTTCTCTAACATCTCCACCGTCAAATGTGTTCAAATGAGGATCAAAGAGGACTTTCATAGGTTATAATGTAGGCACATTGGTTAAGGTAGGATCATATATGGCTAAGTGACTCAATTATACTCCAAGCACCACCATTTACACATCTCGACACATATGGACTTTGTCCATTTTCCCCTTCTTTCCCAACGTGCTAAATTGACGTTTTATGCCTCATAGGTACCTATACTTTGATTAAAGACCCTTTATGCTCAACACTCATAGTGAACTTATCATTTTTCTTTTCTTTCTTTTCTTTTCTAGAGCTTATAGGGTTTAATTCTCACGAACAAGGTACTATTCTTCACCACGTATGTATTTTTCTAAAATAAACTTTTCTCGTCATAACTTCATCAAAATTTCAACCCTTTTGATTCCCATATCCATCCTCACCTCCTATCATCCGTTAATCGAAAGAAAAGTCTAATAAAGGCTCAAAGAAGGCGACAAATGGTATATATCATCGGGTTAGTGTTTGGGTGAAAATGTGGTTAACAAAGATGGCCTTTATCCTTTCCAAATTAAACACATATTGCGGTCTCGATACGTAAACACGGCAAGTTCTAGAAGATAATCACATGCATGATATCACACATTAAAAGAAACGTATCAAGATGTTTATACAAAGAAGCTCAAGTCTCACGGGTTAAGCAAATGGTGAAAACAACAAGCTAAGCCATCTCGCGTCATTCATGCGTCATTTTCTAACATATCATGCACTATCATTAAATTTCACAAAATTTTCTATCGTCATTGGCCATAATGGATTAACACACTTCACTTAACTCGTTGATCGATGCATACGAACACGAAAAAAAACGTAAACACGACAAAAGAACAACACAAACGAAAAACAAAAACAAAACACGAGAACAAAATAAAGAAAGCGTTGGGTTACCTCCCAACAAGTGCTTTATTAATTAATACGTTTTACACGTATTAGTGTATTTATCGAACGTATTTCATACGTTGATTTCAAAAGTCAACATTTTGACTTTTCTTTATTAATCTCTTTTAATATCTCATATTTTTAATATCTTATTTCCTTGTAAATCGATTCTCAATCGATTTCTTTTCATAAAGTCTTAATTCTCGATTTTTCACGCAAATCGATAAACTTCATTAATATTTTTCTTAAATATTAATTAACTTATTCCTTAAACATTATTTTTCATTTCTAACGTTATTTAATATAACGTTTCGTCATAAACATAGTATTCTATGTTTATAAAATTTTAAATTCTTAATATGTCTAAATTAATTTCTAGACATATAATGTATTATTTTTCTTGATATTAAGGATTTAAAATCCTTAATATATATATTCAAGACTCACGGCCTTAAGCTTAAAAATTCTAATCATCTCCCAAAAATTCTTCTAAATTCATATAGTGTACTATATTATCATAGGATCACTATTATGTATTAACATTAACTATAGGAAAATTGGACATCACCTATATTACACTTAAGGCTCACGGTTTTTGTCTCAAAATTGTCCAAATAATTTCTAAAATTCTAGTTAATTTATACAAGGTCCCAACATT
The DNA here is from genome assembly GCA_036937905.1 of Salvia rosmarinus. NCBI lineage: Eukaryota > Viridiplantae > Streptophyta > Magnoliopsida > Lamiales > Lamiaceae > Salvia > Salvia rosmarinus. The sequence goes on from CM072814.1 coordinate 16,285,421, forward strand.
AATTTATAACATATTTATAACCTATAGTCCAACATATATCATTTCTACATTAAAGGTATAATGTTCATGGTTTCGGTTTTCATCAAACTATATACTAACATTTTTATAAAATTCTAATTAAATTACACTATGCTTAAATACTATAGTATAGCAATATAACATTATAACCTTAACTAAAATCAACATATTCATCAAGTATCTAAGCTTGGAAGCTCACGGTTCTTAACAAAAATTGGAGCAAATAAATTTCCAAATTCTTGATAAAAATCATGTAACACATAGATGATGTCCTAGATCACTAATATGCTAAAACATTTCTTAAATAAAAATTATACACCAACAAACCAATTTTTCATCATTTTCGGTAATCTCCAAACATGTAGCAAATGATTTTTAAAAATTTCAATTAATCACCATGTGTTCTACTACTAATATATATCATTAATCTAACCTTAAAACATACCCTAGAATTATCGATCATAATCAAATAATTAATGAAACATGCTTATCTTAAAAATAAATCATCAACATCAACTCCTAAGCATATGTAACATAATCACTAAGCATATAAACATGCTAGCATAATTTTTCACTAAATACACATGCTTGGAAAAATAATTTGAATCAATGGATTATTAAAAAGCTTAGGTATAATCGAAGCTCGTTCGATATCTAACCTCGTTAACGGCTTTGATTTTTGATGTCAAGGATTTAAATCAAGGTTTTTGGTGAAGAACAATTGAAGAATACTCTTGTTTCTTTTCTCAAAAGCTACGGCAGTTTATGGTTTGGGAGAAAGAAAGGTTTTGCTTTTGATTGTAATATCTATCACTTATGCACAATGAATAAATACTTAGTACTTTATCCCCTAATACTCACGGTCACACACCACACAAAATGCAAGCCTTTCCTTTCCACTTTATGACTCACCATGATATTACATCACTTATAGAAAAGGTCTTACACCTAGTTAATGATCTTACACAAATTCTTTCTTGGATAAAACAATTCCTTGCATTTGGGGAGCTTAGCCGTCGGTTCCTCTCTCAATTAACAAAGGAGAGCCTTTTAAAATATCTCATATCATGTATCAAAAGTCTTGCACATTCCCATATGTACAAAGAGTTGTGTGAATTCATCTTTCCTCAATTGGAAGTAATAATACACGGCTCCTATCAATCCTCAAAGCATCTACTTGATTTTACTTGGTTAATGTGCAATCAATATACTTGGATCACCAATTTAATCAACAAGCAAAGCCATACAAATCATACGTAAACTTGTTCCTCAATAACTTGTTCACGGCATTTTATGATTTAAGGCCCCAAAATTTTGATTTTCATGCTATTATTATATATATATCATAATATATGTTTTAGATGATAAATTATATCATAGAAAAATTATTGGTATCATTTCTTGCAAGAAAACCCTAATTTTCGAATTAGGGTTTTCGAAAATTAGTACAACGTTCAATAATTAATCCTTAATGTTCTAGTATTTTTTAATGCTAAATAATATTCTAATTACATATAATAATCATAGGAATTTAAAGATTATAATTCCTTGATCATTAATCTCATTTTTCTATTCATCTCTAAACTTAACGTTTGAAACGTCTCCAAACGTTAATTATCGACTCATCTCAAAATGGTCGTAATAAAGTTGTAGTCACTTTATTAAATTATTCCATTAATAATGGAATTAAATTCTAAGCTTCGCTGCTTAGAAAATTTCTCGAAATTTTAACTACCGATACTCAATCGACGTTAAAATTATACTCCGAAACACATTATAAACTTCTATTCCTTAATTCACAATCCTTTGTGAATATAAAATAGGAATTTATTACCTTGTAAATAATCGAAATCATTATTCGATATATTACTAATTCCATTATTTCGGCGAAACCCTAATTTACGAGTTTTTAATATCGTAATTAGGTATTTAAATCTTCGGGATATTACATTTTATTTGCCTTACTAAAAACTTGAAATGGATTCGAATCACTTAGTCAAGTATTGCTTAGTCAGTTTTCAGTTAACTCTCTTCAGTATCAAACTGATACTGATAGATGGTTTCAAAATTATGGTGTGCTACTGTGTGCTAGTGATGATAATTTAATAATATGCAATTTAAATAGCAATACTGAAAGTAAATAATACGTTGAGTTTTACGTGGATCGGAGAGATCAGCTCCTACGTTCACGGACTGACAGGCCGTCGATCCACGTTTGGGTATGCTACAATTCCTAAGTAGCGAAACGATAACCAGTGCACCCGAGCATGTATGGGTGAAGGGAAGAAATGACTTGCGACCGAGTGATCGATGTCCATCCCTCCCATCCCATCCCCTAGAGCACAAGCCGTCGATCCGTGTTTGAGAATGCTACTCATCCCCGACAGCAAAACGAAAACCAACGCATTGGGGCATGTCAATCCACTAACTTGGGATTTGATCTTGTTTGCAGGTACAATATATAAACCTAGAGATTGAGTTAACCGTACAATATTCCACTTCACTTGGCATTCCTCCTATGCTTGCGGATGCTAAGAAACCTTTGACTGCTTATATGTGCAGTCGACCTAAACCTCTAGCTTGCGGGTGCTAGATAACCAAGCTTTCAGCAACAGACACTTCTTTGCTTATTTGCCCAAACTTCTACAGATTCTTTTGGAGGTTTTGTAGAGGGCTTTCCAATTAAGGTTATGATTGATACAAGCGTCAAACTCAGTATGTCTAGGCTTAAGATATAATAGATAGATATCATAAACTTAAGGAAGTGTATACTGAAACCTCGAGTTGATAAGTATATGTGAGCTCTTGAGATTTGCTTATAGCACTATGAACTTCCTTATTCGAAACTGCTCTTTGATAAACTTAATCGAGCTTGAATACTTTTGACAATTCAATTGTGCATCATTTCAGTAACCTTCAAGAGTGAATTCTACGCGTATTTATAGAGAGAAATAAGAATAGAGCCGTTGGAAGGACCACCATTCAAATCATTTTATTTTGTCATTTGAATTATTCTCATTGAGAATCCTCGTACGTCGCTGTCAGGATCTGCATCATCATACACTGTAACTCTATAACTATAAAAAGGTCTTCTGTCATATCAGGATCGTCTACAGATACACTACCACACTTGTCGAGTCAAATACTCAAGGCTTAATTTCTTTTGTGTTTCTTTAGTTGAGTTGATTATATGTTTTATCAGCATGTTGACTTCAGGTTGGGCAAGTTGAGACTGATCAGTCTTTCATCAATAGGCTAGTCGTCGATCTTTAGTCAGCTTCAAAACCCGAGTTAGTTTGATGCTTTCAGTTTGATGTAGATATAGTTAGCTTTGACCTTTCATCCGTCAGCTTTGACTTGGTATCGCCAGCATTAACTACTTTTCAGCAGCTTCAACAATAGCTCGACAACTTCTGAATTTGAAACATCAGTTTTGACTCTTGGAAGTCAGCTTTGACTCATTAGCATGGCAGTCAGCTGTCGGTATGACACTTGGTCATATCCTGAGTTCTTCATCTCTCAGCACTAAGTCTTCAGTCTCAAATCATTAGGCTTTAGTCTTCCGACGTTAGTCTTCGGTCTTCGACTTTACTCCAGTAGCTCAATTCATCAACATCGCTATACTTTCATCTTCAGATATTAGTTGGCCTTTCTTTAGTCTTCAGTCTTCAATACATGATCCTTCAGCCGAGTTTCTATCAGTTGCGCTGGTATTGATACTCCTATCAGTATGGCTGGTTTCAGCATTACTCGAACTCCTTCAATCTTTGGCCTATCCAAACTAGTAGTTCTATTTTTGAAACTTGTAACAAAAATGCCTTATTCGAAAACAAGTCAGTAACATTAGTTACAACAGCAGGGCAATCATCAGAGGTTTCCAAATCTAATCAAAACACACAGTTAAGATAGATTAATTCCCAAGAACTTAAGAATTTTCCCAATAATTTTTTCCTTTTTTGATGTTGCCAAAACCTTATGTGTTTATATTAAAAACAAACCAGAAAGATAGCTAACTAATTTCAACAGACGGACTTGATTCCTCCTTGCTGTGATCATCATTCTCTGCAAACAGGATTAGTTCAGTATAATAAGATTTAAAGCAAGTACAGAGCCTGAACAAATAGCCATTTTTGTCAAGGTGAACTGGGTCAGTTTTATAAATAATAAGTTATTGAGATTACAAGGTGATAAACGCGCATTTTACATGTTTATTGTTGATATTTAAAGATGATTTTAGATCTATAAAGTGTGTTTATGTCTTGGATCTCAATGCTTTTACATATTTTTGGAAGATATTGCTCTTGGGTTCCGTTTTGGTGTTTTGTAGGCTTATAAGTTGAAAACCGAAGCATGGAACAAAGGACAAGCAGACGAGGGCGAAATGAGGGCCTAGCGACCGCATTCGCGGCCGCTAGCCAGGCCGCGTGCCATCACCAGCGAGCGCGAGCGCATGCGCGCGAAAGAGATGTCTCGCGACCGGCCTAGCGACCGCTAGGTCGGCCGTGAAGAAACGCTAGCAAACGCGAGACGAAGGCCATGCACGCGAGCACTCCCAGCGGGCGCGAGACGTGCCCGCGACGATTTTCCATGCGACGCGACCACACCTAGCGATCGCGAGGTGTGGCGCGGGCAATACGGATCGCGCACCGAGATTACGAAGGACGGCCGAACGAGGATGTTCCCTCACGATCGCGAGCCCGGCCGCGAGGCATGGCGGCTGACACAAAATTTAGGGTTTCAACCCTAAATCTATAAATAGGGCATTACCCCCTCGCGCCCCCAACCTTCCCCAGACCTGTTTTTACAAGTTTTTGTCCAGTTTTTCATTATTTTTCCTTCTTTTGCACTCTAGCTTTGATTTAGATTCATTCTAGCTTTAGTTTTTCATTGTTCTACGTTAGTTCTACGCATTGTCGATGCTTCGGAACGCTTTTGTCCGAACAAATTCCATCGTTTTCCCGTTTTCCGTTGGGTTTGGATACGAACCCAACCATTGTTCTCAGACGTTTTTCTACGGGTTTGATCTATTTAATTCATATTTTTATGATTATTTCGTATTTAATTTCGTTATTTATGTCTAGCTAATTTCATTTCTAATCCTGTGGTTTGCATGATTCTATCCTATATGTTGTGATTCCCGCTATTGTTATTTACCTTCCGCATTGATTCATAATTCTTGGTGCTTATTTATATGTGTTGATTTACGATCAATCTTGATGCATATCATAGTTGCCGCTTAATTACGTAATGCTTTAATTGTCAATCGATCTTGAATGCATGATACGGATAAGCGCTCGAGTCGAATCGAGATAGGAACATTCGTAGGAAGCATATTCTTTGTGATCCTTTTGGGTTGCTTATTTTCCTCTAGAGACGTATGATAATAGGAAAATTAGTAATCAATGTCACAATTGTCGAATCAAGTTGTTGGCTACATATGTGATCTTCCATCTTGTCTGGATTAAAACGGTTAATAATAAGCAGGATAAACATCTATGTGGATAGGATTAATGCATCCCTAGGGTTAGTCTTTATCTCTTATATTCATCTTTGAGTATTTATTACCTTTGTTTATTTTCAAGTTGTTACCCTTTGCTTTGGATTTATTATCTGAAGCCATAAACCTTTCAAACCATATTCTGTTGCTTGGATAATGATGAAGGATTAGAGAGTTAGCTTCTGTGTTTTCGGATTGCAATCCCTGTGGATATGATACTCGACTTACCTTATACATCGCGCGTTATTTTTGTGCGATCAAATTTTGTCGATCAAATTTTGATACATCAGATTGATCAAAATCAACAACAAACCTATACAAGACTATTACAACTTATCTGACTAACTCATCTTCTTCCCTGCCTCATCCTCTCCTCATTAATGAGCTACCCATACATAGCAAAAACTCTGGTGACCAACTTTTGGAATTCCTCTGGTTGCTGCGTTGGGTTTATCTTCATCAGCTATCGGGGATTCATGCTCGATCTGGGCGCGGTCAATGAGATTTTCTCTCATGGGCGGTGGTATAGCTCTGGTCAGAGGGGTAGTTATGTTGACATGATGTCTGGTTGCGCAGTTCACTATCTTGTCAACAAGTTCCTTCTCCTTGTTGTCCAATAAGAAATTCTTGAATCTGTCAGTTGCGATGTCGCTCTTCAAGCAAGTCCATTAGGTAGTACTACCACATGATAAACTTAGTCTTCAGTTGTTCCAATATATTGTTGAGCTCACCCATTTGTCTGCACGGGGGCTGACTCTTACAACTTTGGTCTCCAACAATCATTTCCTTTGGAAGCTACTTGGAGCGCTTCTCATGTTGATTGTCTTCTTTCTCTTCTCTGAAGCAGCCGACGTTTTGGGCATCTCCTATCAGTTTCTCATTTTCTGCTCCAGCTTGTTGCTTCTTGCTCCACCATGCTGCCAGTTGGGATGGATCTTCCAAAATCTCGAATGGGGCGCCTGCATGGAAGACAGCAAGAAAGATGTCATCTGATAGCTCAACAGCTGGATGGGCTGATGGGGCAGCTTGCTTCTCTTTCTCATTTCTCTTGGCTTCTCTTTAGTAGCTCTCTCCTCAACATCTTCATCGTCCATTTGTTGCATCGGTTCTGCGGTGCTATATTCACGCTTCGCTTCTTCAAGAAGACAAGCCTACTCGCCATTGCTTGACGCAGTAAACCTCCTTCATCTTTTCCCCCATTTTTGGCATCATCAACAATAGTCTGGAGGGAGATCGAGAGGTTTATGAAAGTTTGGTTCAGTACGGCGTGGAAGCGGTCTATCTACTCTAGTTATTCAGTGTATGCGGCCAGCAGATTGGCAATATTTTTTTTTCCTGAGGACTTTATCATTGTCTTCAAGGACATATTTTGTTGTCAACGCCTGAAGAGGTGAAGTCCAGTAGGTTTTGGACGGTGCTAAGTTGAACTTAGAGAGGTCGGAGTGCGGCTGATATCATCTGTTGGATTTGTATACTGAAGCAGATTGGTTGAGTTTGTATACAATGTTTCCTATTATCACTATTACAATCTTCTATCTGAATTGTTTACTTGATTGTACATGTTGTCCCATTATCTCATGCAAAAAGTTAGATCATATAGTGTGTAGAAGATCATAAAAGTTTGTATGATTGGTTAAGCTAGTTGAGATATAAAATGGATCACAGCTGAGACAACTTGAGGACGAGTTGTCGGCATAGGCTGCAATTTAGATAAGAAGTAGCTTGACTTGATTGCTTATCTATGCTTGTACGTCTTAACATATTGATGGATCTCAGTAAGATGAGTTCTTCTATCTGACCGTCGTGAAGAACCTAGATCTCGGTGACGTTAAGTTGGTCTAAATCTCGATAAGGGTTTAGGTGAATATGAGTTATTGACCATCATTTTGACTTGTTATGAATGAAGGTTACATGAGATAACCCAAGATTTTTCGTATCTTGGGTGGTGGCAGTGCTTATATGTTATGCTAGTTACCTGTATCGAGTCACCGTATCTATTTAGGATGATGATGTCCCCTTAAGGACCTCAAAATGTTTATTGTACTAAACCCTGCAGGTTGAGTTAGCTAAAGTATAATAATAAGGTTGAGTGGTACTATTAAGAGATTAATTATTTTAAGCAGTCAAAGAGCTATAAATAATTAATGGACGTGCGATATCTTAAATATGGGAATTCGTAAGTCTAAGTGCAAGCTCGACTCAACTTCGATAATAAAAGGGTAAGTCAGCATTTATTCTCTAGTGGAATGAATAGATGTTTAGGAATTAATTTATGTTCTGAGTTGAACATAAAATAATTAACTCATTTTAGGCCCATCTTTATTCCTTGCATTTTATCCCTAATTAGCCAATAAAAGGCTTTTATTGGCCAAGATTTTGTCCCCTCTATCGAAAGTAGGGGAGCATTCGGTCGATTCGGTTGAAAATCGAACCGAAAGTCCAAAACCGAACTATTCAAAAAATTTAACCGAACCGACCAAACATTTTTTTTCAAACCGTACCAAACCGAACCGAATTTTAAACTTCGATTTTGGTTCGATTTTTGGTTAACCGAAATTCTAATTACCACTTCAATAAACTAACTGCCAAAATCAATCCAGAAAATGATTAAACCATAAATTTAACAATTCAACAATCTAACCTTAAATTCAAAAACATTCATAGCATAAATCAACTATCAAACACTGACAACAATAAACTAATATTGAGATAAATTAATCATTTTGCAACATTTAGATATAACACTTTATAAAATAGTATATTTTAGAAATATTTAAATTATATCTATAACACAAATTTTCGTATTTAATTCGATAAACACGAAATTGTATACAAAATCGATATTTTTGGATCAAAGTACAATTGTCCGAATTCGATCTCTATTGCGTCCTCTGATTCTACTCTTCAATTTGAACTCTTGAACGATATTTAAATGTTCTTCGGAGTATATGTATTTGATGACGATGATCTGAAGGACCTTTGTCTTGTTTTCAGATCGACTGTTGGATTTGATTTGATATTTTGAAGAACGCCTTGAAAATCTTCAATTTTGAATGCCGATACGGAGGGTTTTCACCTTATTTCCGGATTGAACGCCATCTCTAGGATAATTTGAAAGTAGAATGCTTTGAATATTGAAGAACGTCTTAAATGTTGGAGAGACTTTGTAGATATTTCCTCCAATGCTTGAGCACTTCAATTAATTTGTTTTCTCTTTATGAGCCTCCTAAACCCTATATTTATAGTTATTGGAAGACTTAATTTAGGAAGTTTAGGAATTGGCTTTTAGGCTTAAGCTTATAGATCTTGGGCCTAGGGCATAATCCTCTTGATTTATTTCATTTTATGTAGATTTTGACATATGGTAACTTCTTATTATACCATAAATCCACATAATTAAATATCAAATATATATATATATATATATATATATATATATATATATATATATATTTTGGAATCATACTTAATGTAATTCCAAATAATTCGATACTTTTTAATGCCTATAAATTTCCCCATCGAGGCTCGTTTATGGACGAGTTGTGTTGGGAATGGACGAGTCTCGAGAATCATTTAGATAGTTTAAACTATTATCGAGGAACTCTTGAATTTTAAATTTGATTTTGAACTAATTTATAAACAGTTTATACTCGTATTTAAGAGTTCTTGGATTTGAATTTGATTTTGAACTTGAATTTGTGAACAGTTTATACTCATATTTAGGAGTTCTTGGATTTGAATTTGATTTTAAACTTGAATTTGTAAACAGTTTATACTCATACTTAGAAGTTCTTGGATTTGGATTTGAATTTGAATTTGTAAATAGTTTATACTCGTATTTAGGAGTTCTTGGATTTTAATTTGGTTTTGAACTTGAATTTGTAAAAAGTTTATACTCGTATTTAAGAGTTCTTGGTTTTAATTTGATTTTGAACTTGAATTTGTAAAAAATTTATACTCGTATTTAAGAGTTTTTGAATTTGAATTTGATTTTAAACTTGAATTTGTAATTACTCCAAGAATGGACATATCTTCATCGCAACCCAAGTTCAACAAGGATAGTCTGAATAACACAAATTTTCAAAATCAGCCCATTTAAAGCAAAAAAAAAAAACCCGAAAGGAATTGAGCTATTAATGTGATAGCCACCTTAAGCATCCAGTCATGGCCCATTAGTTTCCACTTATTTTGGATAGGACTTGGCCCACGTAATAAATTGATATTTATTTTGGGAATCCTTTTGTTTACCAATCACGTCAACTTCTATCTTATGCCAATATCTTTTTTGTCTTTTTGTTTTGTTTTTTTAAAGCAGAACTTCGTTGCTCAATCTCTATAGAATGGCAATAATTACTGAAGTTTATAGTGGCGGCATAATTTATTGGCATAACAAATAATCTTCAAACACATAAATTGCAATTACCATACTTATACAATCTGACGGTTTTTCGTATATGGCTAATCCATGATTTCTTTCCTGCGTCTCTTATCTCAATTTAATTCCTTTTTTTCAGTCAAGGCATGTCCGAGGAGGGTGCTACAACAATATAAAGGGTGTCGTAGTGTAGGATTTTTCACATAAACTAAAGCAAAAGTCACGAATATTGAGTTTTTTTTTGCCTTTGATATTCTTTCTCCGATGGTGCTCAATTGAATTTCTGGTGAGTTGCATCATCCATGGCTGCAAGTGTTACCCACCATGTGTTTGATAAATTGCTTGAGAGAATATTTTTTCATCATTCAACTCATTTTTTTGAATTTTCTTGCTGCGTTTTTTTTAGTTTCCGACCATTCTTCGATTTTGACTTGCAGAATTCACTTGGTTGAGGAGGAGCTTGATTTGAAAGGAATCCCTTGTAGTTTCTGTTGCCTCGATCATATTGTTTCCAAGTAACCACTCTTTTCAATAGGTATTTTGTCAAGCTTTCTTTACTTCATCAACTAAAGCTTTATTTTTTTAAATATGCATATGTAAACACAACTGAATGTCGTCTTTCATATTTCTCCATTTTTTTTTATCTTCATCATACTTTCAGGTCTTGATCTTTTGCATTCAAATGAGGACCTTCCTTTGAAAACTTCATAGGGGTCTACCTCAACCACTACTCGAGGATCTTTTTCGAGTACTACTTGAGGGTCTACCTCAAAAACTTCTCGATGATCTTTCTCGATTACTACTTGAGGATCGACCTCAATCATTTCTTGAGGACCTACCTCAATTATTCCATCAAAAGCTGATTTTTGAGAACCCAATTGGACTTGACAACTCAAGCTCTATAGTTGAGAGGCATGCATTTTATGTCTCGTGGCATCGTATCCATAAACCACATTGATTCCCATGCTTATTTTTTTTCTTTTGCAGTCATAACATGGTTTACTTCAAACATGTTACTGTCTCTCGACAAAATTATTTGGTGATCTTGGACAACAAGGAACAACCTACCGACAATGGAACATGTCTCAAAACATACGATCCACTAATTGGCCACTTCGCCAACAACTGGCCTAGGTTCACAAGTCCTCTTCATAAATCGGTGTGGACCAGAGAGACTAATGTGACCAAAACATATGTGGCGTGGACATTGGAATCAGCTCATCATCGACCAGCTAAAGAGATTAACCCATTATTGACTTTGGGTCGTCAAATTGCTGAAGAAAATGCCAATTGGGGAGAAAATATGGAGTTTCTTAGAGAATTTCATTATTTCAAAGGATATTGGGAATAGAGCGAGGATGTCCTTAGTCGGTTTGGAAGCAAGCTTCGCAATGCTGGAGTTAATGATCCAATATATGCTTCCCTCTTCACCTATGATCGAAACACTGAAGTGATCAAAGTGTTTTGTGAAGCCTGGTGTCCGTCAACAAATACCTTGCTAACTTCAACAGTCGAGCTATCCATTTCACTGTGGGATTTGCTATTTTTGTTTGGACTTCCAACAATGGGGAAATTTTACGATAAGGTGATACCTTGTACGAGAGAGCTTGTTGGTGTGGATCTTCTTGGGAACGAAGATGGTAAGAGTCCGAGATGCTCAGTTAAGATTGAAGAATGGATCAAGTTTTGGTCAAGAAAGAGCTTGAGGTACCAACAGCCCCTCTACGCAAAGAGAAGAAATCAGCTCGCTACAAACTTACTCACAATCCTACAAGCGAATTCGAAGCTCATGAGCCATGGACTTCTATCGAGAAGGGTTTATTTATAAAGTTCGGCATCGAGGAGAGGTATTGGGATAAAACACACTTAGCTGCCTACATTTCTTGTTGGCTATGTGCTTTTGTTCTTCCCGATGGTGATGCTACATTGATTAGGCCCAATACATTCAAAATGGCAAGCATGTGGCAAATCAACAGAGGGTAGTTCTTACGGTTCTAGTTCTGACTAGCATATTGAGAGGCCTAAAAAAAATTACAAATTATGTAGAGCATTCTTGAGTTCGAACAGTATTCCCTGTCCACTTTGTCTATGCTTGGATACTTACTTCAAGACTCATTTCCCACTTGAGCAAAATTCTTATGTACCGAAGATGATTCAATATTCTGGTGAAGAAGGGGCGAGATACTACGACCATATCGAAGCTCAGAGGTGAATTCACAAATGGGATCAAATAACTTGGAGTTGCGCAATGTTAATGAAGAACAAAGACATCACATATATTGATGGCGATAATGCAAAGGAGTCTGACCATTGTTTCTTCATGGCTATCCGTTCCAACTACCTAGCTCAGAGATTGGACGATTACTTTATTATTGAGCCATACAGCCCAAATCGCTTTAGGTGCTAGTTTGGGTACTATCAAGTTATTCCAGACGTTCTTTCTCAAAACATTCGAGAAGTTACTTTGGATGGCCTTAAGTATTGGCATGCATGCGTGCTGCGTAGATCTGCGTCAAAGGCTTTTTTCCATGTTTGACTTCAAACGCGAAGAAATTCTCAAGCATTGATTACAAAAACTGGTGGGATCAAGTGTACAAAAGCTCATTTGAGGAAAACATCTTAACTTCAGCTCAACCAAAGGCAAAGGACATTTCTAAAGGTCATGACGGAGTTGAAGATATTATTGAAAAAGCTGTTGAAGAAGCGGGCTCTTCTAAGGAAAACGTAAAGCAACTTCGATTCATTTAGATGATTCTATGAGCAGCAATGTTGAACGCCATTGGAAGAAGAAGAAACATACTAAGTCTCTAGAACCTATTGAGGAAGATGACCAAAGTGACCACCAAAACCCAAATGTCTTTACAGATGAGGTATTCTTATTCATTTGCTGGTACTTTTTATCATCTCTAAATTGACCTTCCTTCTTGTTAGGTACAATCAGATGTTCTTGGAACTAATGATGAAGAAAGTTCGCAAGCCAGCCATGAGTCTGTTGAGTCTGACCACTTAAACGAGACGTCCAACCTTGGTGTGAAAGCAAGTGCTAAACCAGTATCAAGAGCAGGGGCTATATCTGAATTCAATAGTAAGAACATTTTTGATACAGAGTTTAGGATATGTCTCAAAAACATTTGGGGTGTTCTTTGTAGCAAGATAACAGGGTCAACGTTGCAATTCTTGTTATCAATTGAAGATGAGATAGGAGATGACATGTCTCGTATAAAGGCCTTTCAACAAGATTTTGATTTTTCTCATCTTGAAGCGAATATCAACACACCTTTTGTCAAGGTTGCTGCTTATGATATGGCAAGATCAGAATCTCATAAAATAGGGGAGCATTCTGCACAATGACTCTAGCAAGTTAAAGTTTACCTTCGTGATGCTCGTGTTAAAGAGAAAGGAGAGATCTCCTAAGTTGAACTCATCAAAAAAGAGCTTGCGGAGCTTGACAAGCAGATGAATGAGTTGACTATGTCTTTAAAGAGAAACAATACATCACTTCAAATAACTCAAAGTGAAATCAAGGGCTTCAAAGAAGAGATTGATAAGCTTAAAATGCCCCTGTTCTTGACGTTGAAGTGTTGGAGAACTTGAAAAAATCAGAACATCTCTTGGAAGTTGCTCAAAAGTCCTTGGAAGATCAAGACCCATTTGCTTAGGTTAGTTTATTATTTTTTCTCCCTTCTTTTACTTTGCTTATCCTTTGCTTGTTTCATTGTAGTAGACACTCGTGCAATAAAGTATTTGGTACTTTTCTCATGATTTCTCTCAAAGTTCATGCATTTCATCTTGAATTGATCCAAACAATGAATCATAACCAAAACACCAAACATAAACACAAATCATGACTGAACTTAGATCCAAAAATCTAAGTTGCCTACGTGCTCTTTTAAATAGGATCAAGTCAAAACGTAGTTCAAAAGATCAACTTATATTATGAAGAGATGGGGAGCCGTACATAGTTTAAATTCTTACGGACCAAGAGTAACTATTTCTTTAACTACTATATAGGCAAAGTGGGGTATATAATAGTTTAACCACATAAGTTTACCTTTTGGTGGGAGAAGTTTAATAGTTTAACCACATACACTTTCTTTGGTGGTCACCATGCACAATTTATACTCATGCAGGTCAGGAGTAACATGCAGTTTAGGCTCGTGCATCATGGAGCTGTCTTGCTTTTTTTTTTTTTTTTTTTAGTATACATACATACATGCTTGACTGCTACTTTTCAGGGATAATAACGCTTTAGAAACTTTCAATTGATCGTCTCAATCCTCACATTGTCTTCCGAAATCAACTTATATGCCCCATTGGTGTAGACTTCCTTGACGATATACGGACCATCCCATCTTTATATGAACTTGTTCCCCACACGATTCGTGGTAATAATCGGCCTTCTCACAGCGAGCACTAAGTCTCCAACTTAGAAAGAACGTATTCATACTTTTTTGTTGTAAGCTTTTGAAAGGCGGGCTTGATAGCATTCCAATCTTTGTTGGGCTTCTAGCCTCTTCTCGTCTAAAGCTTCCAGTTCTTCAAGGCATAGACGAGCTTTCTCTTCTTCAGTTAAGCCTTCTTGGATAGCAATTCTTAGTGATAGAATTTGCTGCTCAAGTGGAATCACAACTTCCACTCCATACACCAAAGAATATGGAGTTGCATGTGTACGAGTCCTATGGGTGGTTTGGTATGCCCACAATGCTTCTCTAATTCGCTCATGCCAATCACGATTTGATTTGGCCACGACCTTTTTCAACAAGTTGCACAAAGTCTTATTGAAGACTTCAGCTAATCCATTAGTGGACGCATTGTACATGGATGATTTTCTTTGCTTGAATCCAAACTTTTCACAAAGTTTATTCATCAAAGTATTGCTGAAAGGTGTTCCATTGTCAGTGACGATATATCGTGGAATCGCATAACGATAGATGATGTGGGTTTTGAGTAAATGAACAACAGTTTATTTCTTTACTTCTCTTAAAGGAAGAGATTAAGCCCATTTAGAGATGTATTAGGTTGCTGCCAAGATATCCAGATGCCCCCTGATGATTTCGTCAAAGGCCCTATGACATTCATGCCCCAAGCATCGAAGGTCCAAGAAGTAATTGTGGGATGAAGTAGCTCAGGTGGCTGGTGAATGAGATTTACGTGAAATTGGCAAGCTTGACACCTCTGCGCATAATTCATGCAATCCTTCACCATTGTTGGTCAGTAATAACCCATTCTTTTGATTCGAAAGTGTAACTTTTGTCCGGATTGATGGGTGCCACACACTCCAGAATGTGCTTCTTCCATGGCTTTGACAACTTCTTCATTACTTAAGCATCTTAAAAAGACTACATCAAATGACCGCCTATAAAGTGTACCTTTGAAAAATATAAATCGGGTAGCGCACCGACGAATGTCGATTCTTCGATGTGGATCATTTGGCAACTTATCATATTTCAAATAGTTGACCAATAATTGGTGCCAATCCTCTTCTTCAATTTCAAAATACCTCAACAATATTGCTCTCACTATCTTTTCAATCTTCTTCATCAAACATAGGTGGTACAACCCAACTTTGGCATATTGATATATGGATTTCTCCTTCGGACATAGCTATTGTGGACGCGAGTTTAGCTAATGCATCTGCTTGCTTATTTTCTCTTCTTTGGACATGTCAATTTCAACGTCCCCCAACCATCCAAAGAGTTTTTTGGCATACTTAACATATGAAAGTAGCTCAAGTTTCTTGACTTCATATACACCAAGTATTTGGTTCACCACCAACTTGGAATCTCCATATACTTTGAGGTGTAGCCGTTTTGTATCCACCGCCATTTCTAAACAAAGGTAATCGCTTGATATTCTGCTACATTATAGGAGAAATTGTTAGTCAAAGTGAAGGAATATGACAAAACTTGTCGCTCAGGTGACACAAACATGACAGCAACACCAGCTTCCTCTCTATGAAATGATCCATAAAAAAAACATCACCCAAGGAGGGCAAATTCTATTGGGAGTGCATCTTCATCTGGGAGATCATCGCTCAATTCCCACTCGGATGAGATTGGATTATCTGTTAAGAAATCAGTCAATACTTGTCCTTTGACTGCTTTTTGAGGAACATATACAATTTCAAATTGTTGCAACTGGAGATACCATTGTGCAAGTCTGTCTGACAATACGTGTCTTGACATCACAAATTTCAAGGGGTTTGCTTTGGAGATCAATCGCACCGTATGAGCTTGGAAGTAATGCTTACGTTTCTTGATGGAGAATATCAAGGCCAAACATAGCTTCTCAATTGGGGAATACTTCAACTCATTCGGCGTCATTGTTCTGCTCAAGTAGTATATCGCATTTTCTTTCCCATTTTATTTTCTTGTGCAAGTAATGCCCCCATAGAACATTCTTGAGCAGTAATATACAAAATCAAGGGATGGCTTGCTACTGGTGCCACTAAAATGGAATGTCTCATCAAGTAAGATTTGATACTTTTGAAAGCGTTGCTACATGACTCGTGCCACTTGAATTCTATACCCTTCTTCATGATTCTGCTAAATGGTTGACACCTTCTAGCTAAATTTGAAATGAACCTTCGTAGGTACACCAACTTTGCTTGCAAGCTTTTCAAGTCGTAGATGTTTCGAGGCTCAGGCATCTTCAATACAGCATCAATCTTTGCTTGTTCGATTTCTATCCCTTGATGATGGATGATGAACCCAAGAAATTTGCCAGACTTGACCCTAAATTCACATTTAAGCGGATTCATCTTCAACTGATATTTTCGAAGTCGCTCGAAGATTACTCTCAAGTCTTGCAAATGATCATCCGGTCGTTTGGTCTTTACCACCAAATCATCCACATAACACTCAATGTTCTTGTGAAGCATATCATCGAATATATTCTGCATGACTCTCTGATAAGTGGTGCCAGTATTTTTTAATCCAAATGGCATCACTTTATATCAGTATATACCTTTTGGAGTGCGAAACACCGTCAATTCTTCATCACTTGGCGACATATGGATTTGGTAATATCTAGATGTTCCATCCATGAAAGACAATGCTTCATGCCCAGTTGTAGCATCGATCATCAATTCGGCGATAGGCAGAGGGAAGTCATCCTTAGGACATGCTTCATTTAGATCCCTGAAGTCCACACATACGAGAATCTGTCCATTTTTCTTTCTCACTGGAACAATGCTTGAAATCCATGTCGGGTACTTGACTTATCAAATAAATCCAACATCGATGAGTTTATTTACTTCAGCCTCAATCAACGAAATCAACTCTGGTCGAAATCGACATTGAGCTTGCTTAATGGGTCGCATTTCTCTTCTGATGGCTAAATGATGAACTGCTATATGTGGATTCAATCTTGGCATCTCCTTATATGACTATGCAAATATTTCTTTGAACTCTTTAAGCAGTTTAATATATAAGAATTCTTCATCAACAGTCAATAATGTTGTAATAACCCAAAAATTTAAAACTTTTATTAGTGATGCTTAAACCAATTATTTGTGGTGCTTAAACCTTAAATATATTTAAGGTAAACCAATTCTTCACTGGAACAATGCTTGAAATCCATGTCGGGTACTTGACTTATCAAATAAATCCAACATCGATGAGTTTATTTACTTCAGCCTCAATCAACGAAGTCAACTCTGGTCGAAATCGACATTGAGCTTGCTTAATGGGTCGCATTTCTCTTCTGATGGCTAAATGATGAACTGCTATATGTGGATTCAATCCTGGCATCTCCTTATATGACTATGCAAATATTTCTTTGAACTCTTTAAGCAGTTTAATATATAAGAATTCTTCATCAAAAGTCAATAATGCTGTAATAACCCGAAAAATTTAAAACTTTTATTAGTGATGCTTAAACCAATTATTTGTGGTGCTTAGACCTTAATTATATTTAAGGTAACCAACGAAACGAATTAGAATCGATTGGGAGATCGAAAACTAGAGAAATCAAAAACTAGTGACTAGTCCTACCAGATTAGGGTTTTCTAAATAGCCAGAACATAGAATGAAAGATCGAGAATGAATCTCAACAAAAGGATTTCATTTGTAGAATCATCTCACGAAAACATGTGAGAAGCCAAAGAATGAGAATTTTCGGGCACACACGCCCGGTCAGTCTCAAAAGTACTATTCACGAGCCGGAACAACTTCCACCCGTGCTATTCATAAAAATTTATGATAACAATAAAAATCAAGGAGGAATATATTATTATGAATTTAGAATTCATAAGAATCAATTTCTGAACGAAATTTCTGAAGAACTTAACCGAACGCCGGGAAAATATACCGGAAAAATCCTAAACAGTTCCGAAAAAACTGAAACTAGAACCAAGGGTCTATATCAATAAGAAATGATTTATAAGACTCAAATAAATGATGAAAGCTCAAGAATTCAATAGAATTTCGAATGAGCATAATTTAATCGCCGGACGATGTTTTTCCGCGATAACTCGGAATTGACTTATCGGATGCCATCCGAACTTCATGAAATTATTATAAACATTGAAATATGTCTTTTAAAGGCTATTTAATAAAATAAAACCTTAAGGTTCCGAGAAATCAATCCAAAGCGCGATAAACTTAAAGAGTCGATATTAACATGCCAAATGAGTTATTTGACTAGTCTTCTCCTACCACCACAAAGGGCTCTCCATATAGGCTGAAAATAGCTCATTTGGGCAGAATGCTTCAGCCAAAAACCGAGCCCCCCTCTCTCTCTAATTTTGAAATTTCTCTCTTTGTTCTTCAAGCTTTTCAAGCTTTAATCTTCCTTTCCAACCTATTCCAACCCCAAATTAAATTTCTAAGACCATACTAAGGTAGTATTCATCATTATCTTCATTTATAATGGTGTAGAATTTTTGTTTGATTTTTTTTGAATTTATTTCATGAAGAACCCTAATTTTGTTCTTCATTTTTCTTCATGACTTTTGGGCCATCAAATGCTCTCAAGACATGAATTAAATATGCTTAGAAATGTTTTCTAAGGTTGTGTTTAAAGTTTGGTAATTTTTGGAACATGTTTTATATTTTTCGGTTTATGTTATAATTCTTTTTATAGAATATAAAGCATGCTTGTTAATGTATTAGAAACATGTAGAATAAATTTGGAAATTTTCAGAATTTTCTTGATTTTTGTTTTTCAAAAGCCGTGAGCTATATTAGAATTTTAGGCCATTGTTTTAATTTTTTTGTTGAAAATAGTTGAGATATAGTGTTTAATATATGATATGAACATCATATATTAATCTTGAAATTTTTGAAACACATCTTCTATTTTTCTCAAAGGGGCCGAATATATGTATGTATTTTTAATCCATTGTTTGATATTTATTTGTTGAAAATAGTTGAGATATGGTGTTTAATATATGATATGAACATCATATATTAATCTTAAAATTATCGAGACACATCTCCCATTTTCTCAAAATAACCGAAAGTTATGTGTATATTTTGAGATTTATTTTGATTTTATTTGTTGAAAATAGTTGAGGTATAGTGTTTAATACATGATATGAACATCATATATTAATATTGAAATTTTTGAGACACTACTCCTATTTATTCATATGGACCGAAAGTATATATATATATATATACACAAAGTTTTGAAAACGTGCACAATGTGTTCCCCGTTTCACAACTAAGGAAGTACATACATGACCTCAGCCATGTGATACCGCCGACAGATATTGTCCTCGATGACAATATGAGTTATGTAGAACTGCCTACGAAAATCTTAGACCAACGTATCCAAAAGCTAAGGAACAAAGAGATTCCGTTAGTGAAAGTTCTATGGAGACACCATGGACAAGAAGAAGCAACCTGAGAACTGGAATCAGCTATGAAAGAGAAATACCCAGATCTTTTCCAAGGTTAGCAAATTTCGGGACGAAATTTATTTTAAGGGAGATGGTATGTAATAACCCGAATAATTTAAAACTTTTATTAGTGATGCTTAAACCAATTATTTGTGGTGCTTAGACCTTAATTTTGTTTAAGGTAACCAACGAAACGAATTAGAATCGATTCGGGATCGAAAACTAGAGAAATAAAAAACTAGAGAAATCAAAAACCAGTGACTAGTCCTACCGGATTAGGGTTTTCTGAATAGCCTGAACATAGAATGAAAGATCGAGAATGAATCTCAACAAAAGGATTTCATTTCTAGAATCCTCTCACGAAAACATGTGAGAAGCCAAAGAATGAGAATTTTCGGGCATACTCGTCCGGTCAGTCTCAAAAGTACTATTCACGAGCCCGAACAACTTCTAGCCCATGCTATTCATGAAAATTTATGATAACAATAAAAATCAAAGAGGAATATATTATTATGAATTTAGAATTCATAAGAATCAATTTCTGAACGTAATTTCTGAATAACTTAACCGAACGCCAGGAAAATATACCGAAAAGCCCTAAACAGTTCCGAACAAACCGAAACTCGAACCAAGGGTCTATATCAATAAGAAATTATTTATAAGACTCAAATAAATGATGAAATCTCAAGAATTCAATAGAATTTTGAATGAGCATAATTTAATCGTCGGACGTTGTTTTTCCGCGATAACTCGGAATTGACTTATCGGATGCCATCCGAACTTCATGAAATTATTATAAACATTGAAATAAGTCTTTTAAAGGATATTTAAGAAAATAAAACCTTAAGGTTCTGAGAAATCAATCGAAAGCTCGATAAAACTTAAAGAGTCGGTATTAACATGCCAAATCGGGTAATTTGACTAGTCTTCTCCCAACCACCACAAAGAGCTCTCCATATAGGCTGAAAAAAAGCTCATTTGGGAAGAATGCTTCAGCCAAAAACCGAGCCCCTCTCTCTCTCTCTAATTTTGAAATTTCTCTCTTTGTTCTTCAAGCTTTTCAAGCTTTAATCTTCCTTTCCAACACATTCCAACCTCCAAATTAAATTTCTAAGACCTTAATAAGGTTGTATTCATCATTCTATTCATTTATAATGGAGTAGAATTTTTGTTTGATTTTTTTTGAATTTATTTCATGAAGAACCCTAGTTTTGTTCTTAATTTTTCTTCATGACTTTTAGGCCACCAAATGCTCTCAAGCCTTGAATAAAATATGCTTAGAAATATATTATAAGGTTGTGTTTAAATTTTGGTTACTTTTGGAGCATGTTATATAGTTTTAGATTTCTGTTATAATTCTTTTTATAGAATATAAAGCATGCTTTTGTGAATATTATTTGATATTGTTGCTTTTTAATGTATTAGGAGCATGTAGAATAAATTTGGGAATTTTCAGAATTTTCTTGACTTTTTTTAAAAAAAAGTCGTGAGCTATATTAGAATTTTAGGCAATTGTTTTAATTTTTTGTTGAAAATAGTTGAGATATATTGTTTAATATATGATATGAAAATCATATATTAATCTTGAAATTTTTGAAACACATCTCCTATTTTTCTCAAACGGGCCGAATATATGTATGTATTTTTAATCCATTGTTTGATATTTATTTGTTGAAAATAGTTTAGATATAGTGTTTAATATATGATATGAACATCATATATTAATCTTGAAATTATTAGACACATCTCCTATTTTATCAAAATAACCGAAAGTTATGTGTATATTTTGAGATTTATTTTGATTTTATTTGTTGAAAAATAGTTGAGGTATAGTGTTTAATATATGATATGAACATCATATATTAATCTTGAAATTTTTGAGACACTACTCCTATTTATTCATATGGACCGAAAGTGTATATATATATATATATATATATTTGGATTTATTTGATTTTTATTTGTTGAAAATAATATGATATAAGATGTTTAGAAATAATATGAACCTAATATGCATTGTTGGAAATTTATTGAACACATATGTAAAATATGTGTGAGGAAAAAAGAATTCCAAGCATTTGGTTCATATTATAAATATTAGTTGATGTTTAATGTTAATATTACATGTTATTTCATAATATAAACATATTGTGAAGTGAATGGAATTTATTGAATATGTATACATATAAATAGTGATTACCGAAAATATATGGGTGGTAAAAAGCATGTGTTTTAATTTTAATTTATGATATGAGATGATATTTCAAGCTTTATATGATATAAACATGATATTATTTTTGTAGAATTTATTGAACACCAATGATCAATAAAACCTAAATACCGAAAACTATAAGCATTTTTAACCTATGGTTTGAAATTTTATATGATGATATTGAGTTAGTAATTAAATTCTATAGTATGATAAGAGTATAACATGATTTTATTGGAATTTATTGGATACATATGCTAATTATTGTTAATTATCGAAAACATAGCAAAATGGTTAAGTATAAGTTTAATTTTAATGGTAAATGATGTTATGATAATTAACTATAAGCTTGGAATGAATGGTTGTGATTGTGATGAATGAATGGAACACTTATACACACATACACAATAGTTTTGCATTATGTTAGAAATTAGGGTTTTCTAATGCTTTAGTATAGTTTATGTTGTGTATGGTATTGTATGGTGTTGAATGGTTATGTTTATATATGCCGACAAACAAAATCCCAAACGTAAACAACATAATACTTTATGTACGAGAATCCAAAAGAAATCGATCAATTTCGATAACTTAAGAAGGAATTAACGAGAATCGAAGTTAGACACAAATTAGGGTTTCTAGTAATAAAAGGATACTCAAACGTGAGTTCCTAAGTTAGAAAAATCAAAAGCCGAAGTACAACGTTAATACTCAACAACGACAACCTAATACGACGTTAGATTGAGTGTTAAGACAACTCGACAACGAATAGCGATTATACAACTTATATAATCTCCGACGAATTAAGAGAAACAAACAATGTCGTAAAGTTTAAGCAAAGATTCGAACATAAGATGTTGATCCTTATATCTCAAAGGTCGAGTTAATATTCTCGAAGAACTTCATTAATTCCTAAGTATTTATTTACGTGATGGTAAGAGATATCTCAAATCATAAGTCAAGATCTTCTTTCGTTCGTCGTGTTAATACGACAAGTCGTCAAGCATAACCTATTAGGACGTAACTTTAATTGTTAAGTCTAGTTAGTGGCTTGAGAATATCCTAATTTACCAATCATAACTTGAGCACCAACAATCTATAACGTAATAACGCTTAGAAGAACACTAAGGTTAAGAGTCGAGGATAGACTCGAAGTATATGATTCATAAGTTGAGGTTCACTTATGAATGATGAAGTAATATAGTTGGGAATTGAGAATATAAGATAATAGAAATTATCTTAAAACCATCACATGAAATCATAAACAAACCCTAATTGGGAACTTTAAGTCGTAATTTATAAACGACCTTCGATCGATAGAAAGAATCTAAGAAAGGCTATTTTCTTATGAAGGGTTTGATCGTACGTAGTTGGCGAGGAAGGACAATTACACTTGCTCACTTAGACTTACTTGCTTCGAACTAGCAGGTGGGCTCTCTTGAAATAAAATGATATGCATATCTCAAAGCATGATTTACAAAAGCTTTATGAAATATTATTGCATGAACTGTTATTGACTGCCAAATGTTTATGTTTTGTTGTGATCCTATCTGAGATTGGTATATCCAACGTGGTATGAGAATGTGTTGGTCCACCAAAGTTAAAAAGGGTAACGATCGGATCCGACTTAGTTAAGGACTAACTCGGATTGTGTACACGTGTTGTGTGTTAAGGTTAGCTACCTCGACCGTTCACGGCGACTATGTGTAGTGGCTACCTCCATAGTCGCGAATGAATGAATGAATGATGATGATCGGATATGGAACAACGTGATTGAAATAGTCGGGCCCGACACTTTTGGAAAATGATAAAATGTTTGATAGGCGTGAGTCTTTTAACTAAAATCCTCATGTGCTATTGTGGGCACTTCAATAACTTTTGAAAAAGAAAATTTTTTCGTCAATGAGTCCACTGAGTACTTTTGTACTTAGCCATGCATCTCGTTTTGATATCGGTTGAGTAAGGATTGATGATGTGTGCGGTGGTGCGAGTAGCGCTTGTTTTGTTGCTTATTAGAAAGGATTTCTAGAACCTTGGGCATGTATCGTCATATACATGTCCACACGCTTATTACGCCTAACTCGATATTATTTTGATGTCTTTATTATAACCGCTTTCATACCGTATTGAACTTGAGGTCGCACTCGTTCCTCGAATTAGCATACTGATTGGGTTATATTTGAACCTTGAACCTTTTCGCAAGTCCTTCGTGATTTGAGTTGGTATTGAATAGCTTATCTCTTTTTAGTTCATGCGTTTATGAGTAGTTCATTTGTTAATTGCATTGATTAGTTATATATATCCGCTGCATTATCATACCAGTGACGATCCGTATGATCCGTACTTCCTTGGGAAGTCGGGTCGTCACAAATGCGCTGATCTAAGTGGGTCGTGGATCATCAACGGAGCCTAAGTTAATTTCTTTCAACTCGTCGACAGTAGACTTAACTCATTCCTCAAATTGTTGAGGAGCTATTTTAGCATCTTCCTCTTCGATGATCACTTTTTCACATGAGGTTATGTTATTTGATATGACAACATCATCGTTTCTTTGTTCACTATTGGTGGTATACTAAGACGAACCCACACTCTCTCTATCTTCTTCATCTTTGGTGACTTGTGTGAAGACGACAGTCTTCATCTTAGCCTTCAATTCTTTATCACATGACACAAGTAATGTGGTACATCTTTTCATGTGAGAATGAATCAAACTCCTCAACTTTGAAGTCATATGTGGTTCATTGCTGCATTTGGTTATGTTGTGCTTTAAATCCTTGCCTTTGCTAAGTCTTTTGAAGACATACACTCGTTGAACCTCTTTTTTACCTATCATTTTAAAAATGGATACTCTTTGAGTTCTGCTTCCAATTGAGGATTCATCGGTTCCCTCTTCGCATACATAATTAGTAGTAGCCCTTTTGATGGCGATACGAATAGGACTATGTGTGACAAATCCCAAACCTACCTTGAAGTTTTGGGTAGTGTGATCATTCTTTTTCAAGTTTGGACATCGAGCACTCATGGGGATTGTATCCAGCACCGACGAGAAGCTTATATGCTTTTAGATCAAAATGCTTAGTGATTTCGTTACTTGAAAATTCTCCATGTTCAGTAGCACTACCTTGTTTTGGTCGAACAAATCCTCCAAGTGGTTGGGGAACCGGCTTCTTCGCATCAATCTTTGTTAAAGGCATAACAAATCCTTCTATCTTTGGAGGAGGTACTTCCTTCTTCGCCTTGTGAATAGATTCAGATTCTTTATGCCGTTTATCATTTTCCACTGTTGTAATCTTTGTCTTCACCATGTAATACTTTGCATCAGCGAATTATGATTCAGCCTCCGTGAAAGGTTTTTTATCACTGACCACTATTCTCACGGTACAATTTTGATGATGTCGATTTGTATCTTGAAAGCGCTTTTGGTTGTGCTTGTATACAATGTTTCCTGTTACCACTATTACAATCTCCTATCTGAATTGAATACTTGATTGCATATATCGTGTCCCCTTATCTCATATATAAGTTAGATCATACAATGTGTAGAAGATCACGTAAGTCCGTATGATTGGTTGCTTAATGAGATATAAAAGTTTCACAACCGAGACAACTTGAGGACGAGTTGTCGGTATAGAGGCATGTATAGATAAAAGTGACTTGACTTGGTTGCTTATCTATGCCGGTGCGTCTACGATGTATTGAAGGATCACGGTGAGATGGGTTCTTCTATCGACCGTCGTGAAGAACCTAGATCTCGGTGACTTACGATGATCTAAATCTCGATAAGGTATTAGATGAGTATGAGTTCTTGACCATCACTTTGACTTGTTATGAGTGAGGGTTATATGTTCTAACCCAATATTCTCCGCATCTTGGGTGGTGGCGGTGCTTATATGTCATGCTAGTTATCTCAGACGAGTCACCGTATCCGCTAGGATGATGACGTCCCTTAAGGAGCTCAAAGGTTTATTGTACTAAACCCCGCAGTTGAGTTAGCTCAAGTACAATAATAAGGTTGAGTGGTACTACTTAAGGAATTAAAGATATTAATTATTTTAAGCGGTCATTGCTATAAATAATTAATGGACGTTCGATATCTTAAATACGAGGATTCGTAATGTCTAAGTGCAAGTCCGACTCACCTTCGGTAATAAAGGGTAAGTCAAGATTCTTTCTCTAGTGGCATGATCGAATGTTTATAAATTAATTTATGTTCGGGTCGAACATAAGATAATTAATTTATTTGAGGCCCATCTTTATTCCTTGCATTTGATCCTGGTGGCCCATCCAGCCCTTAAGCGTAAGAAAATCGGCGCTTATTGTGTCTCCATGGAAAGGATTTTATTCTCTTTATCCTACAAGGATATTATTATATTTATGGATATGCATGGATCCTTTCCTTATGGGATTATGGTAATGCATTATAAATATAAGGTAAGAGATAAAGTCTAGGTTAATGCTCATTATTCCTACACAAATTTTCGGTAATCTCATAGTGATTGAGAGAGAATTTTCGAGAGCATTGTGAGAGTATTGGGTGATTTTCCGAAGCATTCTCCATAGATCGTCCTCACTCGACGTTGGAGATTGGGCAACCGGATACTGATCCGAAAGGTCAAAGCACGAGTCTCGATCCATTCCGCCTGACAGATTCAAAGGTAAACACGAAAACCCCAACGTGTTGCAATTAATTATATAGGTGCATGCTAGGTATATAATCAATGTATGGTGAATTAAACATCCAAGATAGATCCTCGGGAGAGGTTAAAATCGATTTCCCTAGATGATACTTGAAGCATTGATGCAACGTAGAAGGGACAACACCATTTTCATGAAGCCACGGTCGGCGAAGCATGTTGTAAGAGTGTTGGTTTGTATATCGAAAGCGCTTTGGTTGAGCTTGTATACAATGTTTCTCGTTACCACTATTACAATCTCCTATCCGATTTGAATACTTGATTGCATATATCCGTGTCCCTTATCTCATATATAAGTTAGATCATACGATGTGTAGAAGATCACGAAGTCCGTATGATTGGTCAAGCTTAATGAGATATAAAAGTTTCACACCGAGACGACTTAAGGACGAGTTGTCGGTTTAGGCTGCAGATAGATAAGAAGTGACTTGACTTAGTTGCTTGTCTATGCCGGTGCGCCTACGACGTATTGAAGGATCACGGTGAGATGAGTTCTTCTTCTCGACCGTCGTGAAGAACCAAGATCTCGGTGACTTACGATAATCTAAACCTCGATAAGGTATTAGGTGAGTATGAGTTGCGACCATCACTTTGACTTGTTATGAGTGAGGGTTATATGTTCTAACCCAAGATTCTCCGCATCTTGGGTGGTGGCGATCTTGTATGTCACGCTAGTTATCTCGTGTCGAGTAACCGTATCCGCTAGGATGATGACGTCCCCTTAAGGAGCTCAAAGGTTTATTGTACTAAACCCCG
Source organism: Salvia rosmarinus (assembly GCA_036937905.1). Lineage (NCBI taxonomy): Eukaryota > Viridiplantae > Streptophyta > Magnoliopsida > Lamiales > Lamiaceae > Salvia > Salvia rosmarinus. The sequence goes on from CM072814.1 coordinate 16,312,811, forward strand.
CAGTTGAGTTAGCTCAAGTACAATAATAAGGTTGAGTGGTACTACTTAAGGAAATAAGGATATTAATCGTTTAAGCGATCGATTGCTAGAAATGATTAATGGACGCTCGATATCTTAAATACGGGATTCGTAATGTCTAAGTGCAAGCCCGACTCAACTTCGTAATAAAGGGTAAGTCAACATTCTTTCTCTAGTGGCATGATCGAATGTTTATAAATTAATTTATGTTACGCCGAACATAAGATAATTAATTTATTTGAGGCCCATCTTTATTCCTCAGATTTGATCCTGGTCGGCCCATCCAGCCCATAGAGATCGTGGAAATCGGCGCCCTATAGCTCTCGAAGGCAAGATTTTATTCTCTTTATCCCACAAGGATATAATTATATTTATGGAATATGCATAGATCCTTTCCATATAAGATTATGGTAATAATCTTGAGAGTATGGAAATAATCCTAAGAGTATGGAAATAATCCTAAGTGTATGGTAATATTCCATATAGATTATGGTAATATTCCATATAGGATTATGGTAACATTCCATATAGGATTAAGGTAGTGCATTATAAATATAAGGTATGAGATAATGTCTAAGTAGAACTCACAAATTACAAGCAAGAATTTTCGCCACCCTCATAGTCTCGAGAGAGTTTTGAAAATTGTGAGAGCTCGGTGATTTTCCGTGTATTCTCCATAGCTCGTCCTCACTCGACGCTGGAGTTTGGGTATCCGGGATACAGTCCGGAAGGTCAAAGCACGAGTCTCGACCGCTCAATCGCTCATCCTGCTCGCTCCACCTCGGCGCATCCAAAGGTAAACACGTGTAAACCCCAACGTGTTGCGATTTAATTATATAGACGCATGCTAGGTTTATAATCAATGTATGGTGAATTAAACACCCAAGATGGATCCTCGGGGCGAGGGTTAACATACGTTTTCCCTACAATTGGTATCAGAGCGAGGTTTCAGAATCTTGGCTCTGTTGGATTAAATCACGTTTGATTATTACGCTGCGTATTATAATTGTGGATTTGTCGTTCATCGTGGCTCGTTTGTTTTGTTGGTTTTGTTTTACACCACGAGAAAATCCGTGGTTAGATTAGATTTTATTATGTAAGTCTTATCTCGTAAAGAAGAACGAAGACGAACGAACGAAGAACGAAACGACGGGAAAACAGTAGCTCGGCGGTCTTACGGGTGGTTTCATGAGTGAGTCTCGCGGTCGCTATAAGCGATCGCGAGGGCTGCGGCGACGGGAGGAGCGCGCTCGCGCGAGATCCTGGCGCTTAGCGGCGAACTTCGCGGTCGTGAGGATTACCCGCGGGCGGCGGCCGTGCGAGCTAGCGGGCGGCGGGCGCGCGTTCGCGCGAAACCCGCGCCATGCGGCGGACTCGCGGTCGCGGTATGGCGCCGGCGGCGGCGTCTCGGCGACGTTCGGCGCTTGGGCGTGGCAGCGCCGCAGCGTGCTCGGCGGGTCGCGGTCGCGTTAGCGACCATGGCAGCCAGCGAGGCGGCGGCGCGGCGCGCGGGTGGGCGGTGGGTTTGCCCTAGCGCGCCCCCGGACATTTTGGGCCGACCCGGCCCGCACCCTTTTTCGAGATTCCGGCCCGTGCCGCACGCGAGGCCCAATTGTTGAATCCGGTCCGTGCCTGCACGCGAGGCCTGTTTTGAAGTTTAAATCATGTACTTTGTAAATCTATGTAATAGATTAGATTTAATTGTGCGAGTTTCACGATTGGGCGCGATGAGCGTTTTATTTTATTTTTATCGCTCATATGCATGTCTTGGATGTTTAAATTATGCGAGAGCATGCTATGTATGTTTAAATTACGTTGACAAACCTTTAAGTGTTTTACGTAATTGGATGCGCATAGTAAGCATGCTAGGTTTATCGCGTTTATCAAGCATATTTTAGAATTACTCATGAGCATGTTTTACATGTTGAGTTCTATAGAAAAGCATGCTAGGATTACGTGATCTGCATGGACAAACCTTTTGAATAAAAAGACTAAGCAAAGAACCCGACAAATTAATTTTTCAAATTAAAATGTCAAGACCTCCACTTTTGATCTCTAAACAAAGTGAGGCGACCGTGAGTAAACGCCCACAGCGTGGCTTGCTTTGCCTTGCTTTATCATAAGTTTGTTAGATGAGATTTCTAAATAAAACTTTTAAATCTATTGAGAAGTGGGAGTTTCATGTGTGGCGCCCACACGCGTGGCTTGCATGTGCGATTTTCATAAGTTCTCTAGTGATAGATATAAAATGAGATAACAAAAGAATTTGAATTGGAGCGGTATGGTCCGGTGAGTATACCAATTCTAAGAATTCATCTTCTTTGTTAAAATTGTGGTCAATGCTTAGACATCACCTCAAGTACAACTTCCGCCAAGTCCCTTCTTGTGATAGTGATGTGGTCTAGTAAGGTCCAATCATTAATTTCATTTGTCATAAGGATAAGTTGACATGGATTGAAATTAAGCGACTAAAAGGTATATTTTAGTCTGGTCGGGGGTTCATGTGTAGCGCCCACACGCTGCGTGGCTTGCATGTGGGATTCCTTGGCGATTGGAGGTTTCAATTAATATTGTTTTATCAAAAGGTTACAATATTATTGTTACGAATTATATACGATCGTATGCTTATGTGTTTACATTATCGTTTCGAGATATGTCTCTTACCGATTATCAATATGCTCGCACAAAATCCGTTATCCGTCCAAATTTTATCGAGTGGAAGCGAAACATGGAATATGTTCTTATCATTGAAGAACACATGTTTGTTCTCACTACTCCTAAACCCGATGCCCTTCATCGCGATCGACTAATGAGCAATGAGAGTCAAGCGGACTTTGGAATAAGTCAAACAATATGGCTAAATGCTATATGATGACTACGATGTCCAAAGGCTTGCACCAAACATCGATCGATGGTAGACGCGATCGATATTTGGTCAAGTCTCGAGAGTAAGTTTGGGCGATCGGATCGGACGATCCGCCCACACAATGAGAGAGATCTTGGCGTGTAAGATGGAAGAAGGAAGTTCGGTCCATGAACATGTCTCCACATGACTCATCTCATGGATAGTCTTGATCGGTTGGGAGGAGGTATTGACGGCGAGCGGGTCGATATCATCCTCAATACACCGCCCAAGTCTTTTGAGAACTTTCGCGTGAATGCGATCATGAGCAAGACCGAGTTTACACTTAGTCGGTTGCTTAATGATCTCGTTCTTTGCGGAAGGAGTTATGGGAAAAGGAGACATGCTCTTGCTAGCACATCTAAGGGCCCAAAATTTCCGTTGCAAAATGGAAATAGAAAAGGGTGCCAAAGGTGGTAAAGCGAGGAAATAGTGGGAGTAATGGGAGCAAGAACATGGTTGCCACGGAGGCTTGAAGAAGCGAAAGGAGAAGGGCAAGTGCTTCAAGTCTGCAGGCAGGCATTGGATCAGCCAAGTGCCCTATGCTCAAGGCTCAGGTGCGCCGTTTGCTTTAGTAACGGAAACATGTTTAGCGACTTGTTCTACCCATTCTTGGGTAGTAGATCTGGCATGGCCGATCATGTTTGTTACACCTTGCGGGGTTCCTGCGGACAAGGGAGTCTGTTTGATGGCGAGATAACGATCTCCATGGGCAACGGCGAAAGTCGAAGGCTGTTGCGCTTGGAGATGTTTCTTTATGTTTTGGGACAACAGTTTTAGTTTTGAAAGACGTTTTATATGTGCCGGATTTTCGTGAACCTTGTTTCGTTTGAAATTATTTACTCATGGATATTACGTTATTTTGATAGTGGTGTTTCTATCATAAGAAATGACGAAGTTATCTCGTGTTGGCACCTTATATAATTAAGCTTTATACTATTTACGCAAAACATAATACCTATAACTATGTTGCATCTTCATCAAACCCTAAAAGAGAAAGTTTTCTTAAGAAGATGACTCTACTTTTCTCGGCATCTTAGATTAGGTCACATCAATCTAAATAGGATCCAAAGGCGGCTAAGAATGGGCGTTGGGTAATCTCACGGTTACTCAGCTCCCGATCTGCGAATCCTCATAGAAGGTAAGATGTCGACCGGACCCTTCAAAGCGAAGGGTTATAGAGCCACGAAAATGTTGGAGTTAGTCCATTCGGACTGTGTGGACCAATGTCCACACAAGCTCGTGGAGAATACAGTATTTTGTCACTTTCATTGACGATTACTTAAGGTGCGGATACGTATACCGCTTCACGCAAGTCCGAATGCTTTGAGAAATTCAAAGAGTTTAAGGCGGAAGTGGAGACGAAGCTAGGTAAAGTATCAAGTCATCATGATCTCTGATCGCGGTGGCGAATACCTCGACAACGAGTTTATGGACTATCTAGTGAAGTGTGGAATTACATCCCAACTTCAACGGGCACACCACAAAGAAAATGGTGTGTCGGGCGAAGAAATAGGACTCTTTTGAAATGGTTAGATCTATGATGAGTTATGCTACATTGCCTATTTCGTTACGGGGTATGCCTTAGAGACGGCGGCATACTTGCTAAATCTAGTACCGTCCAAGTCACCGAAAAGACCCTTTCGAGTTGTGGTTTGGGCGAAGCCCGCTTTAAAGCCACATAAGGATATGGGCGATCCGGCACATGTCTTTGAACAAGAAGGCGACAAGTTGGAGGCTAGATCCGGCGCAAGGCTGTTTATTGGCTATCTAGAGGAGCGAAGGTGGTTTATTCTATAGTCCCAAGGATCGAAAGGTCATTATTAGCACTAATGCTCGATTCTTAGAAGAGGACTACATGAAAATCATAAGTCCAAAGTTGAAATCATTCTTCAAGAATTAGAAGATGATCGTATTCCACCACCGATTAGGCGAAAGGTGCGAGATGTCGAGTCAGTGGGAGGATCGACACGGATACTTCAAGAAATTGAAGTGGGTCGAGTTCCTTTGGAGATACCGACCGTCTGAAGTGGTACCTACACAAGCAAGTTGTGCAAGTTAGAGAACCACAAGTATCTGCACCCACCGTTGCCATTATGCCCGTAGAACCTCGTCGTAGTGGGAGGGTTGTTCGTCGACCCGAGCGATTTATGTTCGTGGGTGAATCTTGGTTTAGTCGTGACGAACATGCAATAATCGACCCATGGACATACAAGGAGGCGTCTGAAGATATTGATGCAAGATCATGGCACACGCTATGGACTTAGAAATGGAGTCCATAACGGCTATGGATGTATATGAAAGACACCTCTACCGGATGGCAAGGAAGCCGTAGGTAGTAAGTGGATATCTGAGAGGAAGAGAGATTCGATGGAGGGTTTGACTTTTAAAGCCGGGCTTGTGGCGAAGGTACACTCTTCATTGAGGGCATCGATTTCGATGAGACCTTTTCGCTGTGTAGCAATGCTCAAGTCCATCAAAATTCTTCTGGCCATAGCAGCCCACTTGAACCTAGAGGTTTGGCAAATGGATGTTAAAACCGCTTTTCTAAACGGTTACCTTGAGGAAGGTAGAGACATCTATATGCAGCAACCCGAAGGTTATGTGGTAAAGGGTGAAGAGCATCTAGTATGGAAGCTTAAGAGTCCATTTATGGACTTAAGCGAACCTCCCGATCATGGAACTTACGCTTTGACGGGTGGTAAAGTCCCATGGATTTACCCAGGTTGCCTAGCGAGTTGTGTGTATCGATTAGATGTCAACGGTGATGTGGTATTTCTTGCACTTTATGTAGATGACATCCTTCTAGTTGGCAACAACGTGAAGTCATTATCGAGGCGTAAAGAGTTGGCTATCCGATCGGTTTCAAATGAAAGACTTAGGAGATCGGCGTACATTCTTGGGATCAAGGTTTACCGAGATCGCAAGAAGAAAATGTTGAGCTTATCTCGGGCGTCTTACATTGATCTTGTGATTACTCGTTTTAGTATGCGGACCGCCAAGAAAGGATTGCTACCTTCGGACATGGCGTTCCTTTATCTAAAACGCGATCACCTATGATTTGCAAAGGAGATAGAGGAAATGAAGACAAGTTCCTACGCCCGCCGTAGGAAGTCTCATGTCTGCAATGCTATGCACGAGGCCCGATATACGCTGCCACGGTGAGGCATAGTAGCTAGATATCGATCTAACCTGGACAAGCTCATTGGATCGCGAGAAGCATATACTCAAGTACGAAAAGGACTCGAGATTATAGGCTGGTTTACCATGCGAGATAGTCTAATGCCTTTGGGTTATCTGCACTCGGTTTCCAAGTCGACCGTGATGAGAAAAAGTCGACCTCGGGCTATGTGTTTACCTTGGGAGGTGGAGCCGTATCTGGCGGAGTGCAAAGCGGCGATGCATTGCGGACTCTACCATGGAAGCCGAATATGTAGCCGCCGGAGGCTTCTAAGGAGGTCTGTATGGTTCAAGAACTACCTCATGGATCTAGATGTGGTACTGGTTTGCCCAAGAGTATCATAGTTTCTTGTGATAACTCGGTGCGATGGCAAACTCGAAGGAACCACTGACCCTGGCGACCAAACACATAGAGAGAAAGTACCATGTCATACGAGAAATCGTTAGGCGGGTGACGTCTTGATTGAAAAGATTGATCTGACGGAAAATCTAGCGGATCCATTCACGAAGAGCTGCCGCCAAAAGTCTACGATGGTCACGTTAGAGGACTTGGATTGCGCTGATGGCACCCACTTAGAAAGGAAACTTTTGTATAAGTGGGAGAAGCAAAGTGATGGTTGTTTGTAATAGCTAGTAGAAAGACACATTGTATACTAAAAGTTTGCTTTAGTATAAGTGGGAAATTGTTGGTTTGTATCTTGGCGGTTTGGTTGAGCTTGTATACAATGTTTCTGTTACCACTATTACAATCTCCTATCGATTTGAATACTTGATTGCATATATCCGTGTCCCCTTATCTCATATATAAGTTAGATCATACGATGTGTAGAAGATCACGAAGTATGTATGATTGGTCGAGCTTAATGAGATATAAAAGTTTCACGGTGAGGCGACTTAAGGGCGAGTTGTCGGTTTAGGCTGCGGTATAGATAAGAAGTGACTTGACTTAGTTGCTTGTCTATCTTTGATGCGTCTCGGCGTATTGAAGGATCACGAGTGAGATGAGTTCTTCTTTCCGACCGTCGTGAAGAACCAAGATCTCGGTGACTTCACGATAATCTAAACCTCGATAAGGTATTAGGTGAGTATGAGTTCTTGACCATCACTTTGACTTGTTATGAGTGAGGTTATATGTTCTAACCCAATTCTCCGCATCTTGGGTGGTGGCGATCTTGTATGTCACGCTAGTTATCATGTCGAGTAACCGTATCCGTTTGGGATGATGGCGTCCCTTAAGGAGCTCAAAAGGTTTATTGTACTAAACCCCGCAGTTGAGTTAGCTCAAGTACAATAATAAGGTTGAGTGGTACTACTTAAGAAATAAGGATATTAATCGTTTAGCGATCATTGCTAGAAATGATTAATGGACGTTCGATATCTTAAATACGGGATTCGTAATGTCTAAGTGCAAGCCCGACTCAACTTCGGTAATAAAGGGTAAGTCAACATTCTTTCTCTAGTGGCATGATCGAATGTTTATAAATTAATTTATGTTCGGGTGAACATAAGATAATTAATTTATTTGAGGCTCATCTTTATTCCTTGCATTTGATCCACAGGTGGCCCATCCAGCCCATAACCTTTGTGGAAATCGGCGCCCTATAGCTCTCGAAGGCAAGATTTTATTCTCTTTATCCCACAAGGATATAATTATATTTATGGAATATGCATAGATCCTTTCCATATAAGATTATGGTAATAATCTTGAGAGTATGGAAATAATCTAAGAGTATGGAAATAATCCTAAGTGTATGGTAATATTCCATATAGGATTATGGTAATATTCCATATAGGATTATGGTAACATTCCATATAGGATTAAGGTAGTGCATTATAAATATAAGGTATGAGATAATGTCTAAGTAGAACTCACAAATTACAAGCAAGAATTTTCGCCCACCTCATAGTCTTGAGAGAGTTTTGAAAATTGTGAGAGCTCGGTGATTTTCGGTGTATTCTCCATAGCTCGTCCTCACTCGACATTGGAGTTTGGGTATCCGGGATACAGTCCAGAAGGTCAAAGCACGAGTCTCGACCGTTCAATCGAGTTCATCCCGCTCGTTCCACCCCGGCGGATCGAAAGGTAAACACGTGTAAACCCCAGCGTGTTGCGATTTAATTATATAGGCATGCTAGGTTTATAATCAATGTATGGTGAATTAAACACCCAAGATGGATCCTCGGGGCGAGGGTTAACATACGTTTTCCCTACAAAGTGGTCTTGGTATCAATTACATGGAGCAATACACTTGAACTCATGTCATCCATTAACAAGTTCAATCTTATGGTGCCAAGAGCTCTCTGTCCTTCATGGTTGAATCCTTGAATCATCAACCGACTGTTAGATAACTCATTCTCTTCAATTCCTAATTCTTTTAATGTTCTTAAAGGTAAGATATTGACTGCCTACCCTCCATCGATATGAACCCTATTGATTTTTTGCTCGTAGGTGAAGCAACTCACAAATAATGGTCTATTATGAGGCTCAGACCCAAGCTGTAAATCTTTGTCGGAGAATATGATTGCTAAGACATTTTCACCGTCCAGAGAATTTGATCCGAACTGCTCTCTTACTTGATTTATCATGTCGTATAGAGCTGCAACACCTTCAATTATGTCACTAAATTCGATGGTGAGAACATTTACAGTGGCACTATCTTCTTCAAGTGATATTTTTCCTTCTCGAGCTAAGCGTATGACTCTATCTTTGAATATGAAGCAGTCATGTATGGGTTGTCCAACCAATCGATGGTATTTACAGTACTTCAGGTCGTTAGTTCGTCCCACCTCATTTTGTCGCTTCATCTCAGGTAGCTCGATGAGTCCTTTTTTGAGCAAGTTGTCGAAGATTCCAGAGACATCAGAGTCCAAGAAAGGGTATTGTTTTTGTTGCATTTCTTTCAATGTCAACTTTCTTTGACTTATTTCTTGAGAAGTATTTTAATTGTTGCCTTGATCAGGATCCTTCTTTAAAAATTTGACAGTCGTTGCCTTCACCGCCATTGATTCTTTCTTTAGTGCCTTGTCAAATGTTTTTGCCCCTTTTTAGAATTTTGGGTTCTCATTGAACCTGCGAGGTTCTTAGATTGAAGGATCTTCAATTCCATTGGCTTCCATACTTAGCTCCATATCATGAGCTCTTGTTTCCAACTCTTCGAATGTTCTGGGTTGAATTCCTCGTAGAATGTATTGTAGGCTCCAATGCATCCCTTGAAATGCATATCTCGATGGCAGATGATTCAGATAATCGATCCATGCAATTAAGGCATAGGTTCCTCCATCTATTGATGTAGTCGATCACTTACTCTTCTTTAAATTGGTGAGAGCTTGTAAGTTCCACCATGCTGACTGTCCTTCTCGTGCTACAAAGGCGATTGAGGAACTCATGCTCTAGTTGTTCCCAGCTATCGAAAGAGTTTGCCTCCAAATCCGTAAACCAGTCGAAGAAATTTCCTTTAAGAGAACGAACAAATTTCTTGACTAGATAAGCTCCAAAGGTGTCAGCGTTGTTACATGTTTCGACAAAGTGAGCTACATGTTGCCTTTAACTGCCTTTTTCATCAAATTGTTTGAATTTGGGTGGTTGGTAACCATGAGGCATTCTCAAATTGTCGATCCTTTGAGTGTACGGCTTAGAGTAGATTAAAGATGACTTGGAGCTTCCATCGAACCGATTCTTTATAGTTACCTCGATGAATTCCTTTAGTTGATCTATCGGGATGAAACCATCGGATGAAACTTGAATGTTTTTTCCAGTCGATTTTCTTTTTTTGTTGTCTCTCGTGGATCTCTTCGTCCTTATCATTCCTTTCACTTCCTTCATCATTTATGTGGCTTGACTTTTTAGGTATTTGGCTGAGCTTATAAGCTCCCCAAAAACAGCTTATAAGCTGTTTTTAAGCTTGAAAGCTATTTTGGGGAGCTTAGAAGCTCAACCAAACACCCTCTTTGTCTTTTCACCCTTGAGCTTTGCAATCTGTGCATCTTGCTCTTGGATATGTTTGTTCAAAGATTCGACCAACCTCGTAAGATTCGCAAGTTGTTCTTCCATGGTGGAAGTGTTTGTCATCATAACAGGAGCATCAAATGAGTAATTTGTGATGGAATGTGGAGCAGGGGATGTGAAGCCTCTTCCAGTGCTCTTTTTCTTTATGGCGGTAAGGTGTAGCTCCTTTTTCCGAGGCAACGGCTGATTTAGAAGCTTCTTGAATTTGTTTAGCTTTGTTTCGCGTGAGGACACCAATGCTCTCCGAAGAAATTTTGGAGGTGACCATCGTTAGCTTTGGTGGAGAGTAGAGATGAGAGGTAGAGAGGTCCCACCGGGCGTACCAAAAATTTGTAAAATAAATTTTCGTATTTAATTCGATAAACACGAAATTGTATACAAATCGATATTTTTGGATCAAAGTACAATTGTGCAAATTCAATCTCTATTGTCTCCTCTGATTCTACTTTTCAATTTGAACTCTTGAACGATCTTTAAATGTTCTTTGGAGTATATGTATTTGATAACGATGATCTGAAGGACCTTGGTGTTGTTTCAGATTGATTGTTGGATTTGATTTGATATTTTGAAGAACGTCTTGAAGATCTACGGAGGGTTTTCACCTTATTTTCGGATTGAACACCGTCTCTAGGATAATTTGAAAGTTGAATGCTTTGAATATTGAAGAATGTCTTAAATGTTGGAGAGACTTTGTAGATAATTCCTCCAATGCTTGATCTCTTCAATTAATTTGTTCTCCCTTTATGAACTTCCTAAACCCCATATTTATATTTGTAGGAAAACTTAATTTAGGAAGTTTAGCAATTGGCTTTTAGGCTTAAGCCTATAGATCTTGGGCCTAGGGCAGAATCCTCTTGATTTATTTCATTTTATGTAGATTTTGACATATGGTAACTTTTGATTATACCATAAATCTACATAATTAAATATCAATTATATATATTTAATTTTGGAATCATACTTAATGTAATTCCAAATAATCCGATAATGTTTAATGCCTACAATATCATATTTATTATAATTAAATATGATTAAGCCCACTAACTTTTAAATTTAATATTATTACCATTTAGTTTATTCCATATTTATCCATAGTTTATAATAATTTAATTTAATATAGTTTATATATATATATTAACAAAAACTTTGGTTCGATTCGGTTTAAACCAAAATTTCTTAATTCTAAATCGAACCGATCCTAAAAAAATTTGTTTTCCATATTTGCATCCAAACTGAAACTGAAGCTGTTAAAAATCGATCCAAACCGACCAAATTATCACGGTTCGGTTCGATTATTCGGGTTGGATTCGGTTTTGCTCACCCTTATTGGAGAATCCCACTGGGATTCTGTTCTGATTTGTGTATTATTTTAATACATCTCCTATATCTAGATAAATATTATCTGATATTATTAGATATCAAGAGATAATTATTATAGATATGAATGATCTTCAGGAATTGAAGATAATTATTATATTTATTAGATATGCAAGGATCCTATCTAAATAGGATTATATGGAATGCATTATAAATACAAGGTGGGAAAAAATCAGACTATCCTATATACATTGTGATTTTCGAAAAACACAAGTGGAACATATGAGGTAAAATTTTGCACTATTCTCCATAGATTTCTCTCACTCAGTATTGGAGAATAGCATTCGGGATACAGTCCAGAAGATCAAAGCTGGAGTTCTCAATTGATCTGTTGTCCAAGAAATTCACAGGTAAACGCGAGTAAACACCTATGTGTTGCAATTAATTATATATAAGCATTCTAGGAATACAAACAATGTATGATAAATTAAACACCCAAGATAGATCCTCGGGAGCATGAGTAAAATTAGATTTTCCTTCAATTGGTATCAGAGCCTAGGATCAGTATCTTGGCTCTATTGGACTAATTCATGTTTGATTACTACGTACGCTATAATTAATTATTGATCCGCCATTCATCGTGGCTTAAGTATTTTTATTTTATCATTGGAATCGTTTTTCACCATGAGAAAATTCGTGGTTAGATTATAATTTATTTTTTGTAAATTATATCTGTAAAAATGAAGAACAAAGACGAAGAACATGAAGAACGAGGGGACACGACGGAGTCTCTTCGTACGGTGCAACGGGAGACGGTACGGGCAGCAGTGCGCGATAGGATGACGACAGGAGCCGTACGACCCGGTGTGCACAGTGCCACACACGCGGACGGAACAGCAGCACGGTGCACAACGAACACGTGGTATCTGTGTGCGGGCAGACCCAATGCGCAAGACACGGCCGATGCATGTAGACAGATAGGCGACGGGTGCGTGGGGCACTCACACGCGAGGCATGCACTCAGCGTATGGCCTCAGCAAATGATGCACGAGGACACATGATGCTCGACAGTAGGTCATGTGTGATGGGATGCAGGGTGACAGGGCCGACGCATGATGCGCGCGGTGTTTCGATGTTAGGCATCGACAATCGTGGGCGGACGGGCGAGGCAACGTGTTGGGTGGCGGGTTGTGCCCTAACATGCGGTCCAACCCATTTGGGCTGACCAGATCCGTCTTCCAACCCCGACCCATGACCCAACCCAGATCCAGATTTTTCAACCAGACCCGATCCAAATCATTGTTCCGATCCAGTTTTGATTTTTCAGCCCAAATCCAATTTTGATGAGTCCAGTCCGTGCATGTGCACGCGAGACCGGTTTCAAAGAAAAATTGAAGATATGTATTGTTCTAATTTATGTAATAAATTAGACAGGGACCTACAAGATCCACGATTGAGCCGCTATGTATGTCGTTGATGTTTAAATTATGCAGTAGCATGCAACGCATGTTTAATTATGTAGTAAAATATGGATATACATGATTAGTATGATTTTGTGATTATTCTTGGTATTCTTATGCATGTCGTTTTCAGTGGTTTGTCCTATTTATGCTGTTGTTTTGATTAGTATTTATCGATTCGGACTTATTTGTTTTGTTTTGATGTTTTGTAGAAAACCAACATTAAATAGGACAAAATGGATCTTACAAGAGTTAAGTATATTGAAGAGCATCTCGATAGGATTCCGTAGGCGCAAACGGATTGTAATTCGGAGTTCAGACGAAGGAAAACGGAACGAATCAACAAAGTCACGCACACGAGTGCGCGTGCGCCTTGCCTTGCGCGACATCGGCGCTCGTCGTACGCCCATTCTCGCACAGCGCGTGCCGTTGTCCCCAGCACCCGCTCCACCAGCCCCAGTTTGCATTGCTTGCACAGTGCACGTGTCCCGCACAACGTCGGCTTGCCAGCACGCCGTGTCCCGTCACCCGCCGTGTCGCCAACACTCCCATCCAGCGTTGGCCTTCCAATGCACGTTCCAGCTGCCCCATCGTACGCCTCATCCGGTGCTCCAGTCCATCGCCTGCTTCACTCGCCGCTCGGCCAGCGCCCCACCGCACAAAGCGCATTGCCAGACATCCGGCCGGGCATCGCCCGATGCCACACCACGCCGCCGCCCGCCACATGGCGTTCGATGCCCAGCGCCCACTCATATGGCGTCCGATGCCCAGCGCCCGTTCACATGGCGTCCAACGCCGCCAGCCCCATCCGACGCCACGCCTCGCACTTCGCCGTCCATCTCCGCACACGCATACCGCCAACGCCGCTCGCCCAAAGACAGCTTCCACGCCGTCCCGTACAATGCCAGTACACCTGTCGCTCAACTTCAGCTCTCCCGTAGCGTGCCACGTCCAGCGCTTGGCATCGCCCAATGCCTACCAACGATCCACCTCGCGCCTCGTCATGTTCGTCCGGTGCTTTGCTTCCGTCCGGCGCTGGGTACCACTTCTGTTCATTGCAGAAGCTGCTCGCGTCTGGCGCTCTACTCCATCCGGTGCTGGGCTGCTCTCTCTGACCTTTCCAGAGAGCGCTCGCGTCTGGCGCCTCACCCCGTCTGGCGTTGGACGTCATTTTTCAGGCTCAAATTCGGCGTTTTAAATGGCTTTTCGAGGGTTGTTCAAATAGATGGTCAGCTGCTTTTTTCAGACACTCTCAATACTCGCACACGCTATTTTTTCTCTTTTCCTTTTCTTTTCATTTTCCTTTCCATTTAATTATTGTACTTGGATTAACAATTGGATTGTGCGATTCTGGATTTTTGGAAGAAGAATTTATCTATGAATGGTTCGTAAGTTTTTCTCATTTCATTGTGTCTATGTAATTGATTTGTTGAGAAATAAATGTTGGATTGTCCTTGTCTTGAATCGTGATTAATTGTGTTGATGGTTTGTAATTTTCTTATCCATATAAATTGATTATTTCATGATCTTCATACATGGTGTTCGAAAGAATAGTGTAGGTTGATATATGTGCTTATGTTTGATTATGAAGTAATGTGAGAGAAGATTTATGTTAGATATAAGTTTGACAACGAACGTGGTCGAGAGATTGATTTGTTGTTGAGTAATTAATATATGTGGGTAGGGTTTTGCTATCGTGGGCATTTGTAGTTAAATATCCTTCGTAGTTGATGGCGGTAGGGTTGAGAGATTCTCCGCTATTAATTTTGAGTCTAACATTGACGGGGTTGAGAGATTAGTTATTGTTAAACGCTAGGTGAGAAGCGTGTGTGGTTTTATGCTTGTGCACCGGTCCTTGGCTTAATAATAGCGAGGAAAGATTTTGAACCCTAGAACACCGTCTCCAATTTCGTGTATCTGCCAGTCCCTTTTGTTGTCCAAGTGCATATGTTTCTTGCCTTAATTTAGTTCCTGCTTTCGTCCGTTCCTGACATACCGCCCTTATTTTAGGACGTTAGTTTTTCTTTTCTGTTTCTGTGTGTGACATTAAACCGTAGCCCTGTTAAGCCTTCCTCGAGAGATTCGACTTGGGTCCACCTTACCGTTCTATAAGGACCTCGTACTATTGCGAGCGACTTAAAAGAACAATTTGGCCGGAACAATATGTTTTCGTGATTAGCTGTGTTTAGCAAGCATGCCCAGGTCTATCACGTTTTAAAAGATGTTTTAGAATTATGCGAGCAAGTTTTACATGTTGAGTTCTAGAAAGAGCATGTTAGCATTACGTGATCTACATGGACAAACCTTTTGAAATAAAAAGACTAAGCAAGAAACTCAGCGTTTTAATTCTTAAATTAAATATGTCAAGACCTCCACATTTTGATCTCTAAACAAAGTGATGCGCACTATGAGTAAACGTCCACATGCATGGCTTGCTTCATTGTTTATCATAAGTTTGTTAGATGACATTTATAAATTTAATCCATAGAGAAGTGGGAGTTTCATGTGTAAACGTCCACACGCATAGCTTGCATGTGTGATTTTCATAAATTCTCTAGAGATAGATGTAAAATGAGATGACAAATGAAATTGAACTGGAAGCGGTATGGTACGCATGAGTATGTCAATTCTAAGAATTCGATTTTTGCTGTCAAAAATTATAGTCACTTTTTATGCATCACCTCAAGTACAACTTTCCGCGAAGTCCATTCTTGCGATAGTGATGTGGTCTAGTTAAGGTCGAATTATTAATTTTATTTGTCATAAGGATAAGTAGACATGGATTGAAATTAAACGACTAAAAGTTTACATGAAATAACCCAAGATTCTCTGCATCTTGGGTGGTGGCAGTGCTTGTAAATGTTTATGAATTAATTTTTATGTCCTGGGCTAAACATAAGATAATTAATTCATTTTATGTCCATCTTTATTCCTTGTATTTGATCTATGGGCTGGCTCATCAAGGCCTTTTATGTAGGAAAACTAGGTTTAGCCCTGCATGCCCGATGATCTATCTTGGGTGTTTAATTCACCATACATTGATTATATTCCTAGCATGCGTCTATATAATTAATTGCAACACGTGGGGTTTTCTCGTGTTTACCTTTGGATCCGCCGAGGTGGATCGGGATGAGCAGAATCGAACAGATCGGACGGTCGAGACTCGTGCTTTGACCTTCCTGGACTGATCCCGCCGCCCAATCTCCAACACCGAGTGAGGACGATCTATGGAGAATGCACCGGAAAATCACCCAATACTCTCTATACTAAAAAATCGAGAATCCTCTCAAGCTCTATGAGATGCACGAAATTTTAGGATAAATTAATGAGCATTAACCTAGACTTTATCTCATACCTTATATTTATAATGCACTACCTTAATCCCATATGGAAATTACCATAATCCTATATGGAAATTACCATAATCCCATATGGAAATTACCATAATTCTTTATGGAAATTACCATACTCCCAGGATTATTACCATACTCTCAGGATTATTACCATAATCTTATATGGAAAGGATCTATGCATATACCATAAATATAATAATAACCTTGTGGGATAAAGAGAATAAAATATTGCCATAGAGAGCTACATAGGGGGCGCCGATTTTCCTCAGTGCTACGGGCCTGGATGGGCCAGCCCAGGGATCAAATGCAAGGAATAAAGATGGGCCTCAAATAAATTAATTATCTTATGTTCAGCCCGAACATAAATTAATTTATAAACATTCGATCATGCCACTAGAGAAAGAATGTTGACTTACCCTTTATTACCGATGGTGAGTCGGGCTTGCACTTAGACATACGAATCCCGTATTTAAGATATCGAGCGTCCATTAATTATTTATAGCATTACATTGCTTAAAATAATTAATAACTTCATTCCTTAAGTAGTACCACTCAACCTTATTATTGTACTTGAGCTAACTCAACTGTAGGGTTTAGTACAATAAACCTTTGAGCTCCTTAAGGGGCGTCATCATCCTAAACGGATACGGTGACTCGACTGTATAACTAGCATGACATACAAGCACGCCACCACCCAAGATGCGAGAATATTGGGTTAGAACATATAACCTCAACCATAACAAGTCAAAGTGATGGTCACCACTCATACTCACCTAATACCTTATCGAGGTTTAGATCATCGTAAGTCACCGAGATCTTGGTTCTTCACGACGGTCAGATAGAAGAACACATCTCACTGTGATCCTTCAATACGTCAGAGACGTACCAGCATAGATAAGCAACTAAGTCAAGTCACTTCTTATCTATACTGCAGCCTATACCGACAACTCGTCCTCAAGTTGTCTCAGCGTGTGAAACTTTTTATATCTCATTAAGCTTGACCAATCATACAGACTTCTGTGATCTTCTACACACTGTATGATCTAACTTATATATGAGATAAGGGGACACAAATATATGCAATCAAGTATTCAATTCAGATAGGAGATTGTAATAGTGGTAACAGGAAACATTGTATACAAGCTCAACCAAACTGCTTTCAAAGATACAACCAACAATCTCCCACTTATACTAAAGCAAACTTTTAGTATACAATGTGTCTCTCTACTAGCTATTACAAACAACCATCACTTTGCTTCTCCCACTTATACAAAAGTTTCCTTTCGAAGTGGGTGCCATCAAGCGCAATCCAAGTCCTCGAACGTGCACTTCGTAGACTTTTTGCGGCAGGCTCTTTGTGAATGGATCCGCTAGATTTTCCGTCGTATCAATCTTTTCAATCATCACGTCACCTCGTCTAACGATTTCTCGTATGACATGAAAGCGATAATTAAATCCAAAGCAAAAGTAACCAAGCGAGAATATAAATAAAGCGATAAAAACACGAAAGATAATTATGAAGGAAGACTAACCCTAGGGATGCACCAATCCTATCCACAACGATGTTTATCCTGCTTATTACTAACCGTTTTAATCCAAACAAGACGGAAGATCACATATATAACCAACAACTTCAGTTACGACAATTGCGGCAGTTGATTACTAATTTTCCCTATTACAGTTACGTCTCTAGAGGAAAATAAGCAACTCCAAATGGATCACTAAGAATATGCTTCCTACGAATGTCCTATCTCAGTTACGACTCAAGGCTCATTCGTATCATGCATTCGATAACGATTGACAATTAATACAGTTACGTCATTAACCGACAACTAGATATGCATCAAGATTGATTAGAAATCAACACATATAAATAAGCACAATCGAATCATGAATCGATGCACGGAAGGTAAATAGCGATAGCGGAATCACAACATATGGGATCGGATCATGCAAACCCTAGGATTAGAATAGAAAACTAGCAGGACATAATAAGCGAAACGAAATACGAATTAACCATAAAAGCGAAATTAAATATATAAAACCCGTAGGGAAGCGTCGGATGAACAATGGTTGGTCTTGAATCCAATCCCAGTGAGCAGACGGAAAATAAAGGAAAACAATCGGACAAAACGTTCCGATTGATAGCAAACGATAAACTAAACTAGAATAACGTAAAACAATACTAGAATTAAACTAAGCGAAGACTAAAGCTAAAGAATTGAAAACCGAGGAAAATCAAGTAAAAACTAGGTTTGGGCGTGAATGGAGGCTTGGGGCGCGGATGGCTTGCTCTATTTATAGAAAAGGGTGAAAACCCCATTTTTTGCCTCTGTCGCCGCCTCATGACCGGTCCTCGCGATCGCTAGGGCGATCGCTAGGTAATCTCGCTGACTTCGCTTCGCTTCGCCTTCTTCGCTCGCTTTGAACCTCGCGACACGCTGGCGGTCGCTAGCCATTATGAATGATCGCGAGAAATCGTCCGGTGAGTTCTCGGCGCTGAGGCTTATTTCGCGGCACGCACGCAGTCGCTGACGCGGCTCTTCCAGGTGCTTTCATTTGGTTTGCCTCGCGACCAACCTAGCGACCGCTAGGCTGGTCGCTAGAAATAGGTCGGTTGCTCGTTTTGCTCGTGCTTGCTCCTTGCTTGATTTTACACATATAGACCTACACAACACCAAAAGAACACCCAAGAGCGTATCTTCTAAAAATAGATAAAACATTAGGAATCGATACGAAACGCACATTAAGCGAGCTAAACTCATCTTCAAATATCAACTATAAGCGTGTAAAATGCGGCGTTTATCAAACCCCAAACTTAAAGCATTGTTTGTCCTCAAACAAAAGCGAGCAATGTAAAGACAAACGAAAGATCAGCGAGCATAGCAAAGAGGATAACCATTCTAGCCTCGAAACATATCACCGCTCAAAAACATTAGCGCACATGGCGGCGTTAGTCAACTCAACACAAACAACAATTTACGGTAAAAGCTCATTTATTTCAACCTCACAAAGGCATGTGTAAAATATATATAGGATACACTCGAGCTCATAAAGAAATTAAGGATGTGTATACACTCGAAGATCAATGCAATGCAACATCTTACCATAGGCTTGCCGTTTCTCTAACATCTCCACCGCGTCAAATGTGTTCAAATGAGGATCAAAGAGGACTTTTCATAGGTTGTAATGTAGGCACATTGGTTAAGGTAGGATAAAATATGGCTAAGTGACTCAAGTAAACTCCAAGCACCACCATTTAGATATTTCGACACCTATGGACTTTGTCCATTTTTCTCTTTCTTTCCCAACGTGCTAAATTGACGTTCTATGCCTCATAAGGTACCTATACTTTGTTTAAAGACCCTTTATGCTCAACACTCATAGTGAACTTAACATTTTCTTTTCTTTTCTTTTCTAGAGCTTATAGGGTTTAACTTTTACGAACAAGTACTATTCTTCACCACGATGTATTTTTCTAAAAGAAACTTTTCTCATCATCACTACATCAAAATTTCACCCCTTTTGATTCCCATATCCACCCTCACCTCCTATCATCCGGTTAATCGAAAGAAAAAGTCTAATAAAGGCTCAAAGAAGGCGACAAATGGTATATATCATCGGGTTAGTGTTTGGGTGATAAGTGGTTAACAACGATGGCCTTTTATCCTTTCCAAATTCGAAACACATATTGCAGTCTCGACACAGAAACACGGCAAGTTCTAGAAGATAATCACATGCACGATATCACACAATTAACAGAAACTGTATCAAGATATGTATACAATGAAGCTCAAGTCTCACAGGATAAGCAAATGGTGAAAAACAACAAGCCTAAGCCATCTCACGTCATTCATGCGTCATTTTCTAACATATCATGTGCACTATCATTAAATTCCACAAAATTTTCTATCGTCATTGGCCACATGGATTAACACACTTCACTTAACTCGTTGATCGACAGACACGAAAACGAAACGAAAAACAGAAAGACGACAAAAACAACACAAACGAAAGAAACGACAAAACACGAAAACAAAACAAAGAAAGCGTTGGGTTACCTCCCAACAAGTGCTTTATTTAACGTCTTTAGCTAGACCATTACTAACCTCGTCAATCGGGCGTTTTAGTAGCACTCACATCTTTCTCGACTTGTGGAACCTTCTAAACTTCGCATTTACGGATGACCACCACCGACTATGGAAGTGGCCACCAAACTTGAATGAAACACTCGGAGTTCCATGCCGAGTCCACTTCTTCCTTCTCGCACTTCCTCGAGTGGTTTGGTACCCTCTAAGCGTGAGGCGTGGCGGCAAGAAGAGTCGTGATCGCGCAATGATCTTCCGACTTTCCAACGTCGTGTTGCTTGATGGCGTCGTATATGGAAATTTTTAGCTCCTCATCGTTAACACGAAGCGTGAGGTTTCCTTCACGCACATCAATCAGCGCACGACCGGTTGCTAGAAAAGGTCTACCAAGGATTAGTGGTTGTTGTTTGAATTCGGAATATCTAAAATAACAAAGTCGGCGGAAAAACAAAATCCGATTCTTACCAACACGTCTTCGACGATACCTTTTGGATATGTGACTGATCGGTCACCATCATCGATGAGATCTTAAATAAACTTCATCTTTCCAAGGTGTAGCCGGTTGAAAACGTTCAATGGCATCGATTGATGCTCGCCCAAATCGCACAAAACATTTGGGAAAATCTGCTCGCGATCTCGCACTCTAACGTGAAACCGCCGGATCATACTCGCCGAGGAGCTTCCTTTGCAAGACAACATTTGCACTCTTGGGATAGGAAATTTTCTCAAATTTCCCAAGTTTTTTCTTGCTTGCAAGCGCGTCTTTAAGAACTTCATGTAGCAGGCATGTTTCGCAACGCTCAAAGAGAGGTAAATTTATTTCAACTTTTGAAAACCTCTTTGAAACGAGCAAATTCCTCGTCATATTCGACTTGACAAGTCGACTTGGAAATGGGACCGGAGGAATATGCGGCGCGAGATTAACCTCTGGTGTGCTTGCGGTCGACCTCGCGACCATTGGGTAGGTCGCGAGTCTGCTGGCGATCTTCGCTCTTCACGTGCGAGCTTGCGGTGTGGCTCATGAGCGCCGGTAGCTCGCGAATGACGCCTGCTGATTTCGATCGGGTTTCGAGCCTGGTCGCCGCGAACAACTTCTGGCGTGCGGATATTCGGATGACTCGCGGTCGGGTCTTGCGGCGCTTTCGGTCGTGGCGTCAGGACAAAATTCGGGATGGCTCGCGATCGGGCTCATGATCATGAGCTCGATCGCAGTTTCTGCGTCGAAATGTTCTCTTGCTCGTCTTTCTCGGTAGGGCTCGGGTAGGCTCGTCCGCCTCGTCCGAATGGCGAAGCATTGACTCTTCGGGTTCACTCCAGACACTCGGAAATTGGCCCGTCTTTTGTAGCGCATTCACTTGCACGGCTATTTGACCAATTTGATTTTCCAACATCTTTATGTGCTTCCCATAGCCGTCATAGTCGACTCCAAGTGATTTATCTTACGCCTTGTTGGCGATGAGCGAATTACGATTCGTGGCCAATTGTTGGTTGCTTACAACCAACTGCTGCATCATATCTTGAGACTTGGCTTCCTCGGCTCTTGAATCGAATTACGAATATTGAAACTTCTTGAAGGTTGTTGGAAATTGAATGACTCCTCCGATTGATGTGGTGGCGTTCTCGTCTCAATCGACTTTTCAAAAGTGAATTTCTTCATGAGGTCGTCATATTTGAATCACTCTCAGCAGTTGCTTTGAACGATGGCGTTCTCTCCGTTGGCCATTGATAGCTGTTGGCGCCATCTCTTCTGTCTGACTTGCTTGCCGACCGGTCGGTTCAATAAGCAGCCCCCGCCGACGATCTACCATGCTCCTAAATGCCATATCACCACCGTAGAATTGTGTGATTTGGTTGCTCCTTGGAGAACCCATGTTGTGGGCATCGTCTCAATAGACCTCTGAATCTCTCCCATGCCTCGAATAATGATTCGTCGTGGTTTTGGCAAAAATGAGAGATTTCGGCGATGATCTTCTGCGCTTTCGCCCGAAAGTATTTCGAAGAAACTTCTCACAAAGTTTCCCCAAGTGTCGATGCCACCGGTCCAAACTCTTGAACCAATCTTTCGCCTGGCTGCGCAGCGAAAAACCGAACATGCGCATCCGGATAGTGTCTTGTGGCACCCCATTCTGTTTGATGGTGTCACAAATGTCGAAAACGTCTCGAGATGCGCATTCGGTCTTCCGTGACTCACTCCCCAAACCGCTCTCCTTGGACCATCTTGATCGGGGCCGGTTTGAGCTCGAAATTATTTGCATCTACGTGCGGGCCCCAACCGCCTCCTTGGAACTGTTCGGTGGGATGTCGATACATGTGGTTTAGAGGTCTATCCTCTGGAGCAGGGACAATGATTCCCATGTTCGTCATCTGACGCTGCATCTCTGCAAAGTCAGCTAACATACGTGCAACTTGCTCGGGAGAATGCCCCTGTTTTGCGGATCGGCCGCCATTGCACTCGTCTCTCTCTCGTCCTCTTCTCCTTTGAGAACTTTCGATCTCGGGATCTAATAATATTTCAGGAGGTCCCTGAGATCTTGTACGCATAAACCACCTGAGAAACGAGAGGATTTAGCACTGACAAGAATAAATAAAATAATATAATATATATAACTTGAATTAATAAATCCAAATCGTCAAATTATTCCTATGCAATCTTAACAATCCCCGGCAACGGCGCCAAAATTTGATCGCTCCTTTTTCACACGTAAAAAGTGTAAGTATAGGGTAAGCGAAGTATCGTATCCACAGAGATTGTATCACGAAAACATAGAAGCCAGCTCAACGATTATTCATCATTATTCAAGCACAGAAAAAGGGTGAGAAATTTTAGGGCTTCAGATAATTAAATCCAAAGCAAAAGTAACCAAGCGAGAATATAAATAAAGCGATAAAAACACGAAAGATAATTATGAAGGAAGACTAACCTAGGGATGCACCAATCCTATCCACAACGATGTTTATCACGCTTATTACTAACCGTTTTAATCGAAACAAGGCGGAAGATCACATATATAACCAACAACTTGATTCACGACAATTGCGGCGATTGATTACTAATTTTCCCTATTACGATTCGTCTCTAGGGAAAATAAGCAACTCAAATGGATCACTAAGAATATGCTTCCTACGAATGTCCTATCTCGATTCGACTCGAGGCTCGTTCGTATCATGCATTCGATAACGATTGACAATTAATACGATTCGTCATTAACCGACAACTAGATATGCATCAAGATTGATTAGAAATCAACACATATAAATAAGCACAATCGAATCATGAATCAATGCCTGAAGGTAAATAACGATAGCGGAATCACAACATATGGGATCGGATCATGCAAACCCAGGATTAGAATAGAAAACTAGCGACATAATAAGCGAAGCGAAATACTGAATTAACCATAAAAGCGAAATTAAATATATAAAACCCGTAGGAAGCGTCGGATGAACAATGGTTGGTCTTGAATCCAATCCCAGTGAGCGGACGGAAAATAAAGGAAAGCAATCGGACAAAACGTTCCGATTGATAGCAAACGATAAACTAAACTAGAATAACGTAAAAACAATACTAGAATTAAACTAAACGAAGACTAAAGCTAAAGAATTGAAAAACTGAGGAAAACTGAAGTAAAAACTAGGTTTGGGCGTGAATGGAGGCTTGGAGGCGCGGATGGCTTGCCTATTTATAGAAAAGGTGGAAACCCCACTTTTTTGCCTCAATCGCGCCGCCTCGCGACCGGTCCTCGCGATCGCTAGGGCGATCGCTAGGTAATCTCGCTGACGACTTCTCGCTTCGCCTTCTTCGCTCGCTTTGAACCTCGCGACACGCTAGCGGTCGCTAGCCATTATGAATCGGTCGCGAGAAATCGTCCGGTGAGTTCTCGACGCTAGGGCTTCGCTCGCGCACGAGGTCGCGTCATGGCTCTTCCGGGTGCTCACGGTTTGCCTCGCGACCAACCTAGCGACCGCTAGGCTGGTCGCTAGAAATAGGTCGGTTGCTCGTTTTGCTCGTGCTTCGTTCCTTGCTTCGATTTTCAACATATGACCTACACAACACCAAAAGAACACCCAAGAGCGGTATCTTCTAAAAATAGATAAAACATTAGGAATCGATCGTAAACGCACATTAAGCGAGCTAAACTCATCTTCAAATATCAACTATAAGCGTGTAAAATGCGCGTTTATCGATGCTTCTCTCTATGTGTTTGGTCGCCTTATGGGTCCGTGGTTCCTTCGAGTTTGCCATTGCACGAGTTATCACGATAAACTATGATACTCTTAGGCAAACCGGTACCACACCTAGATCCATGAGATAGTTCTTGAACCATCTGACCTCCTTAGAAGCCTTGAAGCGGCTACATATTCGGCTTCCATGGTAGAGTCCGCAATGCATCGCTGCTTTGCACTCCGTCAGGATACGGCTCCACCTCCCAAGGTAAACACATAGCCCGAGGTTGACTTTTTCTCATCACGGTCAGCTTGGAAATCCGAGTCTATATAACCCAAAGGCATTAGACTATCTGCATGGTAAACCAGCCTATAATCTCGAGTCCTTTTCGGTGCTTGGTATATGCTTCTTCGCAGATCAATGAGCTTGTCGAGGTTAGGCGATATCTAGCTACTATACCTACCGTGATAGCGGATATCGGGCCTCGTGCATAGCATTGCGTACATGAGACTTCCTACGACGGGCGTAGGAACTTGTCTCATTTCCTCTATCTCCTTTGGTCATAGGTGTTGCGTCTTGATAAAGGCATATGTCGAAGGTAGCAATCCTTTCTTGGCGGTGCGCATACTAAAGCGGTAATCACGAGATCAATGTAAGGCGCACGAGATAAGCTCGACATTTTCTTCTTGCGATCTCGGTAAACCTTGATCCCAGAATGTGCGCTGCATCTCCTAAGTCTTTCTTTGAAACCGATCGGATAACCAACTCTTTACGTCGATATGACTTCACGTTGTTGCCAACTAGAAGGATGTCATCTACATAAAGTGCAAGAAATACCACATCACCGTTGACATCTAACCGATACACACAACTCTCGCTAGGCAACTGGGTAAATCCATAGGACTTGACCACCTCGTCAAAGCGTAAGTTCCATGACCGGGAGGCCTGCTTAAGTCCATAAATGGACTTCTTAAGCTTCCATACTAGATGCTCTTCACCCTTCACCACATAACCTTCGGGTTGCTGCATATAGATGTCTCTACCTTCTTCAAGGTAACCGTTTAGAAAAGAGGTTTTAACATCCATTTGCCAAACCTCAAGGTTTAAGTGGGCTGCTATGGCGGAAGAATTACGATGGACTTGAGCATTGCTACATGTGCTGAAAGGTCTCATCGAAATCGATGCCCTCAATCTGAGTGTACCCTTTAGCCACAAGCACGGCTTTAAAAGCGAAACCTCTCCATCGGAATCTCTTCCTCTTGTATATCCACTTACTACCTATGGCTTCCTTGCCATCTGGTAGAGGTGTCTTTTCATATACATCCATAGCCGTTATGGACTCCATTTCTAAGTCCATAGCGGTGTGCCATGATCTTGCATCAATATCTTGTATCGCTTCCTTGTATGTCCATGGGTCGATTATTGCCTGTTCGTTTCCTGGGACTAAATCCGAAGATTCACCCACGAACATAAATCGCTCGGGTTGACGAACAACCCTCCCACTACGATGAGGCGCTACAGGCACAATGGCAACGGTGGGTGCAGAAACTTGTGGTTCTCTAACTTGCACAACTTGCTGTGTAGGTACCACTTGTACGGTCGGTATCTCCAGTGGAACTCGACCCACTTCAATTTCTTGAAGTATCTGGTGTCGATCCCTCCCACTAGACTCGACATCTCGTACCTTTGGCCTAATCGGTGGTGGAATACGATCATCTTCTAATTCTTGAAGAATGATTTCAACTTTGGATTTATGATTTTTCATGTAGTCCTCTTCTAAGAATCGAGCATTAGTGCTAATAATGACCTTCTGATCTTTAGGACTATAGAAGAAACCACCTTTCGTTCCTCTAGGATAGCCAATAAACGCTTGCGTCGGATCTAGCCTCCAACTTGTCGGCCTTCTTGTTCGGACGTGTCTTCGGATCGCCCATATCCTTATGTGGCTTAAACTGGGCTTGCGCCCAAACCACAACTCGAAAGGGGTCTTTTCGACTGACTTGGATGGTACTAGATTTAGCAAGTATGCCGCTATTTCTAAGGCATACCCCCAGAACGAAATAGGCAATGTTGCATAACTCATCATTGATCTAACCATTTCCAAAAGAGTCCTATTTCTTCGCTCGACACACCATTTCTGTGTGGTGTGCCCGGTTGAAATCTTGTTGGGAGGTAATCCCACACTTCACTAGATAGTCCATAAACTCATTCTTGAGGTATTACGCCACCGCGATCGTAACGATGAATTGAAACTTTACCTAGCTTTGTCTCCACTTCCGCCTTAAACTCTTTGAATTTCTCAAAGCATTCGGACTTCGGTGAAAGTGGTATACGTATCCGTACCTTGAGTGTCGTCGATGAAAGTGACAAAATACTCGTACCCTCCACGAGCTTGTGTGGACATCGGTCCACACAGTCGAATGGACTAACTCCCACATTTTTGGCTCTATAACCCTTCGCTTTGAAGGTGCAGTCGACATCTTACCTTCTATACGGATTCATGACACGAGGAATGGGGTAGCTGTTAGATTACCCAACGCCCATTCTTAGCCGGTCTTTAGATCCTATTTAGATTGATGTGACCTAATCTAAGATGCCAGAGAAAAGTGGTGTCATCTTCGAAGAACTTTCTCTTTTAGGGTTTGATGAAGATCTGACATAGTTATAGGTATTATGTTTGGCGAGAAATAGTATAAAGCGAATTCTATAACGTGCAACACGAGATAACCGTCATTTCTTATGATAGAAACACCACTATCAAAAATAACGTAATATCCATGAGTAAATAATTTGAAAGCAGAAACAAGGTTCATGAAAATCCGGCACATATAAAACGTCTTTTAAAACTAAAACTATTTTCTCAAAACATAAAGTAACATCTCCAAGCTGCAACGGCCTCGACTTTCGCGCGTTGCCCATGGAATCGTTATCTCGCCATCAAACAGCCCCTTGTCGCGCAGAACCCACGCAGGTGTAACAAACATGATCGATTCGCGTATCTACTACCCAAGAATGGGTAGAACAAGTCGCTAAACATGTTTAGTTACTAAAGCAAGCAGCGTACCTTGAGCCTCGAGCATAGGGCACTTGGCCTTCCAATGCCCGTCTTACCGCACTTGAAGCACTTGCCCTTCTCCTTTGGCTTTTCAAGCCTCCGGTGGCAACCACGTTCTTGTTCCCATTACTCCCACTATTTGCCTTGCCTCTTCCACCTTTGGTACCCTTTTCTTTTCCATTTTACAACGAAAATTTTGGGCCCTTAGATGTGCTAGCAGAGCATGTGCTCCTTTTCCCATAACTCCTTCCGCAGACAGCGAGATCATTAAGCAACCGACTAAGTGTAAACTCGGTCTTGCTCATGATCGCATTCACGCCGAGTTCTCAAAAGACTTGGGCGGTGTATTGAGGATGATATCGACCTTGGCCGCCGTCAATACCTCCTCCCAACCGATCAAGACTATCCATGAGATGAGTCGTGTGGAGACATGTTCATGGACCGAACTTCCTTCTTCCATCTTACACGCGAAGATTTCTCTCATTGTGTGGAAGGATCGTCCGATCCGATCGCCCAAACTTACTCTCGAGACTTGACCAAATATCGGTCGCGTCTACCATCGGCGATCTTTGCAATGCAAGCCTTTGGACATAGTAGTCATCATATAGCATTTAGCCGTATTGTTTGACTTATTTCAAAGTCTGCCGACTCTCCGCTCATTAGTCGATCGTCGATGAGGCATCGGGTTTAGGAGTAGTGAGAACAAACATGTGTTCTTGAAATAAGAACATATTCCATGTTTCGTTTTCACTCGATAAAATTTGGACGGATAACGGTTTTGTGCGAGCATATTGATTATCGGTAAGAGACATATCTCGAAGCGATAATGTAAACACATAAGCATACGATCGCATATAATTTGTAACAATAATATTGTAACCTTTTGATAAAACAATATTAATTGAAACCTCCAATCGCCCAGGAATCCCACATACGAGCCAGCGTGTGGGCGTTTACATGAACCCCCGACTAGACTAAAATATACCTTTTAGTGGTTTAATTTCAATCCATGTCGACTTATCCTTATAATGAATGAAATTAACGATTGGACCTTACTAGACCACATCACTATCGCAAGAAGGGACTTGGCGGGAAGTTGTACTTGAGGTGATGTCTAGCAATGGCCACATTTTTAACGTGAGAGAAAATGAATTCTTAGAATTGGCATACTCACTGGACCATACCTTCCAATTCAAATTCTTTTTTATCTCATTTTAAATCTATCTCTAGAGAACTTATGAAAATCGCACATACAAGCCACGCGTGTGGCGTTTACACACGAAACTCCCACTTCTCAATAGATTTAAAAGTTTTATTTAGAAATCTCATCTAACAAACTTATGATAAGCGATGCAAGCAAGCCACGCGGGTGGATCGTTTACTCACAGTCGTCTCGCTTTGTTTAGAGATCAAAAAGTGGAGGTCTTGACATTTTAATTTAAAAATTAATATGTCGGGTTACTTGCTAGTCTTTTTATTCAAAAGGTTTGTCCATGCAGATCACGTAATCCCAACATGCTTTTCTATAGAACTCGACATGTAAAACATGCTCGCAGAAATTCTAAAATATCTTGATAAACGCGATAAATCTAGCATGCTTACTATGCGCGTCAATTCGTAAAACACTTAAAGGTTTGTCAGCGTAATATAAACATACATAGCATGCTACTTGCATAATTTAAACATCCACGACATGCATATGAGCGATAAAATAAAATAAAACGTTCATCGCGGCCCAATCGTGAAACCTGCACATTCTCGCCTAATCTATTACATAGATTTGCAAAGTGAAATTAAACTTTGAAAGCAGGCCTCGCGTGCACGGGCACGGACCGATTCGTCAAGCAGCCTCGCGTGCATGGGCACGGACGGAAAACTGGGTTGGGGTGGAAAGCAGGTGCGGGCGGGTCGGTCTGTCTTAATGAGCGTGGCGCTAGCTAGCAAAGCCGATCGTGTGCCCGACCTCGCGCGCCGCCTGCCCGCGGGCTCGCTGCGGGCTTCCTCGGTCGCTAAGGCGATCGCGACCCGATGAGCTGCGTGTGCGTGGCCACCGCCGGCGCCAAACGTATGTCGAGAGACGTCGTCGCCCGGCGAAACTTCGCGACCGCAAATCGCTGCGGCGCCGGTGTCTCGGCGAACAGCGCCCGTCGCCAGCGCCCTCGCGATCTCCCTCGCGACCGCGAGGCTCGCTTCTGAAACCGTGCGAGAGGACACCGAGACTGTTTTCCCCATCGTCTCATTTTCGTGCTTTAGTGCCGTTCTTGCTTTACGGATAAGATTTACGGAAAATAAATCTAATCTAACCACGGATTTTCTCGTGGTGAAAAACAAAACCAACAAAAACAAAAGCGAGACACGATGAGCAGCAGATTCACAATTAATTAAGCGCATAATAATCAAGCGTGAATTAATCCAGCGAGGCGAGATCGATCCGGTGCTCGATACCAGTGTAGGGAAAACTAGGTTTAGCCACCCGGGATCTATCTTGGGTGTTTAATTCACCATACATTGATTATATTCCTAGCATGCGTCTATATAATTAATTGCAACACGTAGGGGTTTTCTCGTGTTTACCTTTGGATGCGCCGAGGTGGATCGGGATGAGCGAATCGAGCGGATCGGACGGTCGAGACTCGTGCTTTGACTTTACGGGCTGTATCCCGGTTGCCCGATCTCCAGCGCCTAGTGAGGAAGATCTATGGAGAATGCACCGAAAAATCACCCAATACTCTCTATACTAAAAATCGAGAATCCTCTCAAGCTCTATGAGATGCACGAAAATTTTAGGATAAATTAATGAGCATTAACCTAGACTTTATCTCATACCTTATATTTATAATGCACTACCTTAATCCCATATGGAAATTACCATAATCCTATATGGAAATTACCATAATCCCATATGGAAATTACCATAATTCTTTATGGAAATTACCATACTCGAGATTATTACCATACTCTCGGGATTATTACCATAATCTTATATGGAAAGGATCTATCATATACCATAAATATAATAATATCCTTGTGGGATAAAGAGAATAAAATCTTGCCATAGAGAGCTACATAGGGGCAATCGATTTTCCTCGATTCTACGGGCTGGATGGGCCACCCGAGGATCAAATGCAAGGAATAAAGATGGGCCTCAAATAAATTAATTATCTTATGTTCACCCGAACATAAATTAATTTATAAACATTCGATCATGCCACTAGAGAAAGAATGTTGACTTACCCTTTATTACCGATGGTGAGTCGAGCTTGCACTTAGACATTCTGAATCCCGTATTTAAGATATCGAGCGTCCATTAATTATTTATAGCATTACATTGCTTAAAATAATTAATAACTTCATTTTCTTAAGTAGTACCACTCGACCTTATTATTGTGCTTGAGCTAACTCAACCTCGGGGTTTAGTACAATAAACCTTTTGAGCTCCTTAAGTGGGCGTCATCATCCTAAGCGGATACGGTGACTCGTCTGAGATAACTAGCATGACATACAAGCACCGCCACCACCCAAGATGTGGAGAATATTGGGTTAGAACATATAACCTCACTTGTAACAAGTCAAAGTGATGATCGACCACCATACTCACCTAATACCTTATCGAGGTTTAGATCATCGTAAGTCAACGAGATCTTGGTTCTTCACGACGGTCGATAGAAGAACACATCTCCTCGTGATCCTTGATACGTCGAGACGTACCGGCATAGACAAGCAACTAAGTCAAGTCACTTATCTATATCTGCGGCTTATACCGACAACTCGTCCTCAAGTTGTCT
Source organism: Salvia rosmarinus (assembly GCA_036937905.1). Classification (NCBI taxonomy): domain Eukaryota; kingdom Viridiplantae; phylum Streptophyta; class Magnoliopsida; order Lamiales; family Lamiaceae; genus Salvia; species Salvia rosmarinus. The sequence goes on from CM072814.1 coordinate 16,344,140, forward strand.
CGGTGTGAAACTTTTATATCTCATTAAGCTTGACCAATCATACGGACTTACGTGATCTTCTACACATCGTATGATCTAACTTATATATGAGATAAGGGACACGATATATGCAATCAAGTATTGATTCGGATAGGAGATTGTAATAGTGGTAACGAAACATTGTACAAGCTCAACCAAACCGCTTTCAAGATACAAATCCAACAATCTCCCACTTTGTAATACCCGTATTTCTGAATGAGATTAGCTCGTGATTAAGAGCTTAATAAGAAGGGCATTGCATCCTTAAGAAAGATTTGTTTAAGTTAGAAGCTTTTGTGTTAAGCTTAAAGTTGAGACGATAGATTTATGGCGAAATCGAGATAAGATTCTCCGATCTTATTTAGGATAAGAAGACCTAGATTCCAAGGGTCTTAAGATGATAGGTACATGCTCAATAATTTTGATTTGAGAAAATTTAGAATTTCAAAATCTACGTTTTGTAGCGTCGGCTTTCTTGATTAAGCTCGGATTAAGAGCAAAATATTTAAAATGGTTTTAAGGCCAAAATATTTTTAATTATTATATTTTAATTATATTTGATGATGGAAAAATTTAGAAAGTGATTTTAAAGGATTTAAGAATAAATGGAATATTTAATTCCATTATTTGCATAAAATAAATTAAATCTCTATTTTATAAAGTGAGTTCCTATTATATATTTTATAATTTTGGAACTTTATATTGATGAAAATGATGAGTTTAAAGTGTTAAGAAAATAAGATTCAATATTGGAATTTTTGGGAATTAATTATGGAATTTTCTAGCATATTTTGGAAAATTTCATGAAAATATATTATTATTATTATTAATATTATTAAATCCGAAAATTTAAGGATAAATTTATGGAGATTATTTTATAGAAATCTCTAGAATATGGTGTGTTGGCACCATTTTGTTTGGGAAAAATAAAAGAAAATTTAATTAATAATGTGAAATTACTATTTTACCCTTACTAAATTATTACACAACATATACTTTTCAAAGATGATCTTCCTCATTTCTCTCCCCCAACTCACGGTCACACACACTTTACACACACTAATTTTTGAAATTGGGTGTTCAAAAATAGGAAGATCCGACCGTTGAATTTTCGATCGGTCTTCGAATAAAGGTATAATTTCGTACCGAGAACACATCTACGGTTTGAATTTTTTTTAAAAATGTTTATATGTTGAATTCAGATTTTTGATCATTTTGAAAGAATTATGATTGATTATGTTTTGTTGATTATTTATGGATATTATGATAGATTCGACGTATACGTATTGTTTAACGTTGAAATTGTAAAGCATATATTATTTAATTGAAGTTTCATGAAATTTTCGAAAAGGGCAGCCCTTGATTTTAAATTTATGATGTTGTTATGATTGAATTTACTTCATATATGTGTTGTTGGATTTATATAAACATGATTGGAACAAGAATAACGTTTGAAATCGAAACTATATTAAAACTCCCAAATGGCCGAAAACCCTAAGGCATATGTTGTTGGATTTTTGATTTTATTTGATCTATTGAATTCATATTTGAACTCTATGATATGAATAAAGCCTAAAATGATTTATTCGGATTTTTAGTCGGCGTGTTAAAAACGGTGAAATTTTAGTTTGTTTGCGAAAATTTGTTTTCAAAGCCAAAGCTTTGATCTTTATATTTTATTGATAAAATGATGATATTTAATGATAGTTTAGCATTTATATAGGTTCGTTGGTGTTAGATAACGTCTCACGTGAATTTTCGATGTTAGACCTTAAGTGACGTCTTAAGGGGATTTTCGGTTATTGGCTAAGATAAGATGATTGAAGCTTGTTGTTGAGTTTCCTATGCATATTGAGACATATGGTGATGAATTTATGGAGTTTGGGCTATGTTTGGTTGATCTGGTGTTGATTTGGCGATGCGTTTTATAAACGTTACGCTGCCGAATTTTCGATAGAAATTGTTTGTTAATAAGATGCTAGAGGATCTGATGACCCAAGTTTTGATAACCATAGTGTCTTAGATTTGATATCGAAAGGATATGGTCGTGTCGACGACTAAGATGAGTAATGTTCTTGTTTGGCTCTTGATAGCTTTTATGCCGGTTCTATGAGGATAATATTTGGATAAAGGAAGAAATGGAATTGGGAATTAGTTCCTTAGCTCTAAGGAACATCCAGTGGGTATATTATATTTTCTATAAAGATATGCTTATGCTTTTATATACTTTCAAATGATATGATATGCATTGCTTGCAAAGTTTCAAAGTTAATTGACTTGCCTAAGTTTGAGCATGAACATGAGCATAAGCATGATGCACTACTATCCAATGAAAGAAAGAAAAGAAAGAATTTACCGACGTCGGGTATGACCGTAGTTGAGAACCTTGGTCGACTCGGGTATGTGATATTAAAGTGTTTGAGAAGGAGGCTCTTCAACCACAAAGAATCCGTGGATATGGGAAGGAGAGAAGAAAGTTGCATGCAAACATGAAACATGCATATGTATATGTTATGATGTTATGAGCAAGTAAGTATTTTTATGAAAGCACATGTTATGGCAAGTCGAGAATATAGTCTAAGGGCAAAGTTTATCTTTATGTTTTTGGCGTATACCAGCGAGTGCATTTTGTACTCACATGCATATATTTCTAAATATGCGAGGTTGGTGGAGAGGATCTTTGAATCGAATCTTTGTGAAGGGGCTTCTCTAAATGTTGATTCATATTAAGGTTGTTCTATTGTTATTGACATGTTTTCGCCTGCAGAGTTATGTCTTCATATAATTCTCACCACGTTTCGTTGTTAGAGCTTTGACCTTACTTGCTTATATGTTACGATATGATAAAGTGATCATGTCGATGTTCGTGAACAAGGATTTCTCGAATGTTCGAATTATTTTCATTGGATTCAATATTATTCGGTTGAATCGTTGTCATTCCATGTTTTAAATTGTTGTTAAATCTTTCTTGTTGACAAAACATTCTTGAAACCTACTTTATATTTTACCTTCTTGAGCAGTAAATGTTAGATTCATTCATTATGAAAGTTGTTGTCATCTCTTCTCTTAACATATTTTTGAGCCATTGTTGTCAAATTTCCTTCTTAATGCCGAGTCACGGCCTAATTACCGGATTAGGTAGTCGGGTCGTGACAGAGAATGGTATCGAGGCGGTTTTAATTACGAACCTGTGAAATCTTCGCAAATTTGTGCAATTTGTGCACAATTTTGCAATCCTGAGTTATGAATCCTTGTGAACCCTTATGAATCTTTGAAAGTCTTGTGCGGTTTGTGCACCTTGAGCAAATAATTCTTTTGAAATGATTACATTTAAGAATCGAGTTATAGAATCGATTGTTTGATTACGAATTGAGAAAATAAGTTAATGAGATAATCTTTCTTGAGAGAAGCTCGAGATTCGATTCCGTCATCTCTAGCTCACGGTAAGAACTTATGCTTATGATTATGTTTATGAGTATGATGATTATGGTTATCTCGGATGATGTTTGTGTATCTGTAAGGAATGAATTGCTATATAAGAATGTGTGATTGAAATGAGCTATTGCTCTATGAGCTAAAGTTGAAAAGAAATCGGGAGAAAGAAGAGATGGCGAAACAATATGAATAAATTTTCGCTGCGAGTTTGAGTATTTTTCATTAGAATGGCGAAGATCGTCTAGAAAGTTCGTAAGAGTACGACTGTTTATCGCCGATAACAATGATCAAGAGCGTTTATATATATATCGACGAGTAGCTTACCTTGGGCCAATTTCTCGTTCGATTCTATTGATTGTGGAAAGAGACGCGTTTGATCGAGGCGTGTCGAGATTAGATGGAAAATTTCAGTTGGTTTCTTTATTGCATAAAGAGTAGCAAGATTGGGTTGTTGCTGTTGCCGTCGATTATATTGAGTGCGGTTTTGTTGTTTTAATCAAGTTGATTTTCCAGACTCCTAGTTACCATCAAATTTCAATAATTCATATACTCGAACCCCCTCCTACTAATTCATTTTCTCCTCATTACTAAATCTATCGATTGTTCATCGACCGATTAATTGATAATTTTCCTCCATTTGAGGATGATGATGATGATGAAAATCTTGAAACCATAGATGTTAAATCTTTTATGCTGAGCATGATACTAGCCACTTATTCTAAAAATAGAGTCTTCCTTATCAATTGCTCGACTAGTTATGCACGAATCGATGTAGATTTTGTACAATTTGATTATTCTTAACTTTCGATGTTGAGATGCTTCATTACCTAAATTAATGAAATTAACATTTCGCATCTCTTGAGATTTTTACATCGATTCGCTTGTTCTATTCTCTTATGTTTCCAAGATTTCTCCTTTGGGGATTTGAGAAAATATTCAATCTAGTTTATCGAGACCCCAAGTGTCTCGAAAATTTTTGTGTATGAACTCGAGTTGTACAGTTGTTGGCACAGACAGACTCTGACCTAAATATCGACCATTTGCCTTTTGTGGCAACCTTTCTTGGACAGTGGAAGCTAATAGTCATCGATCGTATCGATGTGTTTTGTCGTAAATATCAAAGCATCCATATACAAAGCCTCGGATAGCGAGTTTTCCTTGTTTTGTAAAGTCCTCAAATATACAAATTCATTTCCTTGATATTTATACGATCATTTGCTATCCAACTGTTTCATTTACATCATAACTTTGTGATAAGCAATTTTGACGATCGAGCCGCATTTATTGATTAAAAACCTTTCTCCCGCTTGGATAAGCAAAACATGCTGCATTTGATATTCATTTGCAATGCGGTATGCCACCTAGATGAAGAAATCCTCATTTTGAAGAAGAAAAATAAGAAAGTACAATTCTTTTCAAACTTCACTTGTACTTTCTCTTCTTAAACCAATTGCAGAATGGCAGAATTTTCTGTCTCAATTGTTTTATCCTTATGATGTTGATAACCCGGCTGATGTTAAAGAATGAGTTCGTTTCATTGAGCGAGTTTTTGAGTTTTGGAGAGCTTTGATTAAGAAAATCTCCTACGTATATCGTTGATGTTGAAGGGTCAAAAGTTTTGGGAAAAAGGTTTCGTCAGAAAGTTCTTTCCTCCGAGTACTTTAAGAATTTTACGTGGGAGTAATTCAAAGAAGAATTTTCTGAAAAGTATTTACCTCAAAATTCTACAAATAGAAAGAAATTTAGTTCTGAGCATAAAGCGAAGAAAGAAGGTTGTCGCAATATATGATCATGAATTCTACGGATCGATTCGTGATGCTCCTTATAAAGTTGAAAAGATAAGAAGACATACGCTTTAGTTACCAAATCGAGCGTGGGTGATAATCGATCGACTCACGAAATATGCTTATGTTATTATGATCTTTATCACGTCATTTAAGTGACAAGTTAGCTCGAGTGCACGTCGAGAGGTAAATGCGTTTACATGGAATGCTCGTCTCGATCATCTCGAGCGAGACTCAAGTTTACATCTCGTGTTGGGCGAGTTTATTAAAAGATAAATACAAGATTGAATTTCAATCTGATTTTCTATCCGCAATAGATGGTCAATTTAAATGGGTCGTCAGACGTTAGAAACAAGATCGAGCGAAGATTTATATGGCTCCATGAAGTCTTTTAAGATAGCAAGTGTAGATCGTTGTTTTATTTAAAGCGTGTTTGAAGAAGAAAGTGCTTGGACCAGAAACAATTAAAGAGATGATCGTAATCGTCACGACAAGTAAAGACAAGAATCGAAGAAGTTACGAGATGTATCTAATTATGCGAGATTGAAGAAAGATTGGCTAGTCGTACATAGATTAGCATTTGCTACGAGATTCGGAAATATTCGCGATGTGCTCTATATGTCATGATTACGAAGATATGTGTTTAATCCAAAACACATCATATCTCGAGAGAACAAATGTTCATGAACAAGATTTAAGCTACGAAGAAAATCGAAATGCATCTTAGATCGATATGGAAGTATGATGATTTAGAAAAATCGACATGGAAGTTAAAGATCGGATGAGAAAAGAAGTGTTACGAACTTTTCGACGCGTCAAAATTTCGAGGAGGAAATTTTGTAAGGGGTGAGAATGTAATACCCGTATTTACATGTAGATTAGCTCGTGATTAAGAGCTTAATAAGAAGGGCATTGCATCCTTAAGAAAGATTTGTTTAAGTTAGAAGCTTTTGTGTTAAGCTTAAAGTTGAGACGATAGATTTGAGGCAGAATTTGAGATAAGATTCTCAGATCTTATTTAGGATAAGAAGACCTAGATTCCAAGGGTCTTAAGATGATAGGTACATGCTCAATAATTTTTGATTTCAGAAAATTTAGAATTTCAAAATCTACGTTTTTGTAACGTCGGCGTTTGCCGATTAAGCTCGGATTAAGAGCAAAATATTTAAAATGGTTTTTAAGGCCAAAAATATTTTTAATTATTATATTTTAATGATATTTGATGATGGAAAAATTTAGAAAGTGATTTTAAAGGATTTAAGAATAAATGGAATATTTAATTCCATTATTTGCATAAAATGGAATTAAATCTCTATTTTTATAAAGTGAGTTCCTATTATATATTTTATAATTTTGGAACTTTATATTGATGAAAATTATGAGTTTAAAGTGTTAAGAAAATAAGATTCAATATTGGAATTTTTGGGAATTAATTATGGAATTTTCTAGCATATTTTGGAAAATTTCATGAAAATATATTATTATTATTATTAATATTATTAAATCCGAAAATTTAAGGATAAATTTATGGAGATTATTTTATAGAAATCTCTAGAATATGGTGTGTTGGCACCATTTTGTTTGGGAAAAATAAAAGAAAATTTAATTAATAATGTGAAATTACTATTTTACCACACTAAATTATTACACAACATATACTTTTCAAAGATGATCTTCCTCATTTCTCTCCCCAACTCACGGTCACACACACTTTACACACTAATTTTTGAAATTGGGTGTTCAAAAATAGGAAGATCCGACCGTTGAATTTTCGATCGGTCTTCGAATAAAGGTATAATTTCGTACCAAGAACACATCTACGGTTTGAATTTTTTTAAAACATGTTTATATGTTGAATTCAGATTTTTGATCATTTTGAAAGAATTATGATTGATTATGTTTTGTTGATTATTTATGGATATTATGATAGATTCGACGTATACGTATTGTTTAACGTTGAAATTGTAAAGCATATATTATTTAATTGAAGTTTCATGAAATTTTCAAAAGGGCAGCCCTTGATTTTAAATTTATGATGTTGTTATGATTGAATTTACTTCATATATGTGTTGTTGGTTTATATAAACATGATTGGAACAAGAATAACGTTTGAAATCGAAACTATATTAAAACTCCCAAATGGCGAAAACCACAAGGCATATGTTGTTGGATTTTGATTTTATTTGATCTATTTGACTTCATATTTGAACTCTATGATATGAATAAAGCCTAAAATGATTTATTCGGATTTTTCGTCAACGTATTCAAAACGTGAAATTTTAGTTTGTCGGTAAATTTGTTTTCAAAGCCAAAGCTTTGATCTTTATGTTTTATTGATAAAATGATGATATTTAATGATAGTTTAGCATTTATATAGGTTCGTTGGTGTTAGATAACGTCTCACGTGAATTTTCGATGTTAGACCTTAAGTGACGTCTTAAGGGGATTTTCGGTTATTGGCTAAGATAAGATGATTGAAGCTTGTTGTTGAGTTTCCTATGCATATTGAGACATATGGTGATGAATTGATGGAGTTTGGGCTATGTTTGGTTGATCTGGTGTTGATTTGGCGACGCGTTTTATAAGCGTTCTGTTATAAATTTTGATAGAAATTGTTTGTTAATAAGATGCTAGAGGATCGAATGACCCAGTTTTGATAACCATAGTGTCTTAGATTTGATATCGAAAGGATATGGTCGTGTCGACGACTAAGATGAGTAATGTTCTTGTTTGGCTCTTGATAGGCTTTTATGCCGTTCTATGAGGATAATATTTGTATAAAGGAAGAAATGGAATTGGGAATTAGTTCCTTAGCTCTAAGGAACATCCAGGTGGGTATATTATATTTTCTATAAAGATATGCTTATGCTTTTATATACTTTCAAATGATATGATATGCATTGCTTGCAAAGTTTCAAAGTTAATTGACTTGCCTAAGTTTGAGCATGAACATGAGCATAAGCATGATACACTACCTATCCACGGGAAAGAAAGAAAAAGAAAGAATTTACCGACGTCGGGTATGACCGTAGTTGAGAACCTTCGGGTCCAACTCGTGTATGTGATATTAAAGTGTTTGAGAAGGAGGCCTACTTCTCAACACAAAGAATCCGTGGATATGGGAAGGAGAGAAGAAAGTTGTATGCAAACATGAAACATGCATATGTATATGTTATGATGTTATGAGCAAGTAAGTATTTTTATGAAAGCACATGTTATGGCAAGTCGAGAATATAGTCCTAAGGGCAAAGTTTATCTTTATGTTTTGGCGATACCCAGCGAGTGCATTTTGTACTCACGCCGCATATATTTCTAAATATGCAGTTGAGCCGAGAGGATCTTTGAATCGAATCTTTGTGAAGGGCTTCTCTAAATGTTGATTCATATTAAGGTTGTTCTATTGTTATTGACATGTTTTCTTGCCCAGAGAGTTATGTCTTCATACATAATTCTCAGCCACGTTTCGTTGCCGAGCTTTGACCTTACTTGCTTATATGTTCTGATATGATAAAGTGATCATGTCCAATGTTCGGTGAACAAGGATTTCTCGAATGTTCAGAATTATTTTCATTGGATTCAATATTATTCGGTTGAATCGTTGTCATTCCATGTTTTAAATTGTTGTTAAATCTTTCTTGTTGACAAAACATTCTTGGAAACCTACTTTATATTTTACCTTCTTGAACCGTAAATGTTAGATTCATTCATTATGAAAGTTGTTGTCATCTCTTCTCTTAACATATTTTTGAGCCATTGTTGTCAAATTTCCTTCTTACTCCCGAGTCACGGCCTAATTACCGGATTAGGTAGTCGGGTCGTGACACACTTATACTAAAGCAAACTTTTAGTATACAATGTGTCTCTACTAGCTATTACAAACAACCATCACTTTGCTTCTCCCACTTATACAAAAGTTTCCTTTCTAAGTGGGTGCCATCAAGCGCAATCGAGTCCTCGAACGTGCACCGTAGACTTTTGCGGCGTGCACTTTGTGAATGGATCCTCTAGATTTTCCGTCGTATCAATCTTTTCAATCAAGACGTCACCTCGCCTAACGATTTCTCGTATGACATGGTACTTTCTCTCTATGTGTTTGGTCGCCTTATGGGTCCGTGGTTCCTTCGAGTTTGCATCGCACCGAGTTATCACGATGAAACTATGATACTCTTAGCAAACCAGTACCACACCTAGATCCATGAGTGGTTCTTGAACCATACTGACCTCCTTAGAAGCCTCCTAAACGGCTACATATTCGGCTTCCATGGTAGAGTCCGCAATGCATCTTTGCACTCCGTCAGATCGGCACCACCTCCCAAGGTAAACACATAGCCCGAGGTCGACTTTTTCTCATCACGGTCGACGAAAATCCAGTCAGATAACCCAAAGGCATTAGACTATCTCGCATGGTAAACTAGCCTATAATCTCGAGTCCTTTTCGGTGCCGGTATATGCTTCTCGCGGTCCAATGAGCTTGTCGAGGTTAGATCGATATCTAGCTACTATGCCTACCGTGATAGCGATATCGGGCCTCGTGCATAGATTGCAGACATGAGACTTCCTACGGCGGAGCGTGGGAACTTGTCTCATTTCCTCTATCTCCTTTGCGGTCATAGGTGATGCGTCTTAGATAAAGGAACGCCATGTCTCGAAGGTAGCAATCCTTTCTTGGCGGTCTGCATACTAAAGCGAGTAATCACAAGATCAATGTAAGACGCCCGAGATAAGCTCGACATTTTCTTCTTGCGATCTCGATGAAACCTCGATCCCAAGAATGTGTTGCATCTCCTAAGTCTTTCTTTGAAACCGATCGGATAGCCAACTCTTTACGTCGATAATGACTTCACGTTGTTGCCAACTAGAAGGATGTCATCTACATAAAGTGCAAGAAATACCACATCACCGTTGACATCTAACCGATACACAACTCTCGTTGAGGCAACCTGGGTAAATCCATAGGACTTGACCACCTCGTCAAAGCGTAAGTTCCATGACGGAGGCTCGCTTAAGTCCATAAATGGACTTCTTAAGCTTCCATACTAGATGCTTTCACCCTTCACCACATAACCTTCGTTCTGTGATATAGATGTCTCTACCTTCCTCAAGGTAACCGTTTAGAAAAGCGGTTTTAACATCCATTGCCAAACCTCAAGGTTTAAGTGGTTGCTATGTGGAAAGAATTCGATGGACTTGAGCATTGCTACAGCGAAAAGGTCTCGTCGAAATCGATGCCCTCAATCTGAGTGTACCCTTTACCACAAGCACGGCTTTAAAAGTCGAAACCTCTCCATCGGAATCTCTCTTCCTCTTGTATATCCACTTACTACCTATGGCTTCCTTGCCATCCGGTAGAGGTGTCTTTCATATACATCCATAGCCGTTATGGACTCCATTTCTAAGTCCATAGCGGTGTGCCATAATCTTGCATCAATATCTTGTATCGCCTCCTTGTATGTCCATGGGTCGATTATTGCTGCTCGTTTCACGGGACTAAATCCAAGATTCACCCACGAACATAAATCGCTCGGGTTGACGAACAACCCTCCCACTATGATGAGGCGCCACAGCACGATGGCAACCTGGTAAAACTTGTGGTTCTCTAACTTGCACAACTTGCGTGTAGGTACCACTTATGCGGTCGGTATCTCCAAAGGAACTCGACCCACTTCAATTTCTTGAAGTATCGGTGTCGATCCTCCCACTAGACTCGACATCTCGCACTTTGGCCTGTCGGTGGTGGAATACGATCATCTTCTAATTCTTGAAGAATGATTTCAACTTTGGATTTATGATTTTCATGTAGTCCTCTTCTAAGAATCGAGCATTAGTGCTAATAACGACCTTCCGATCCTTAGGACTATAGAAGAAACCACCTTCGTTCCTCTAGGATAGCGATAAACGACCTACGTCGGATCTAGCCTCCAACTTGTCGCCTTCTTGTTCAAAGACGTGTCCGGATCGCCCCATATCCTTATGTGGTTTAAACGGGCTGCGCCCAAACCACAACTCGAAAGGGGTCTTTTCGACCGACTTGGATGGTACTAGATTTAGCAAGTATGCCGCTATTTCTAAGCATACCCTAGAGCGAAATAAGCAATGTTGCATAACTCATCATTGATCTAACCATTTCCAAAAGAGTCCTATTTCTTCGCTCGACACACCATTTCTTTGTGGTGTGCCGGTGAAGGCTTGTTGGGAGGTAATCCCACACTTCACTAGATAGTCCATAAACTCACATCGAGGTATTCGCCACCGCGATCGAACGCAGTGACTTGATACTTTACCTAACTTCGTCTCCACTTCCGCCTTAAACTCTTTGAATTTCTCAAAGCATTCTGACTTGCGGTGAAGGCGATATACGTATCCGCACCTTGAGTAATCGTCGATGAAAGTGACAAAATACTCGTACCCTCCACGAGCTTGTGTGGACATCGGTCCACACAGTCGAAATGGACTAACTCGAACATTTCTTTGGCTCTATAACCCTTCGCTTTGAAGGTCCGGTCGACATCTTACCTTCTATCTGGGATTCGCGACTGGAATGGGGTAACTGTTAGATTACCCAACGCCCATTCTTAGCCGCCTTTAGATCCTATTTAGATTGATGTGACCTAATCTAAGATGCCAGAGAAAAGTGGTGTCATCTTCTAAGAGAACTTTCTCTTTTAGGGTTTGATGAAGATGCAACATAGTTATAGGTATTATGTTTGCGTAAATAGTATAAAGCAAATTCTATAACGTGCAACACGTATAACCGTCATTTCTTATGATAGAAACACCACTATCAAAAATAATGAGAATATCCATGAGTAAATAATTTGAAGCAGAAACAAGGTTCCATGAAAATCCGCACATATAAACGCCTTTAAAACTAAAACTGCTTTCTCAAAACATAAAGTAACATCTCCAACCGCAACGGCCTCGACTTTCGCCGTGTTGCCCATGGAGATCGTTATCTCGCCATCAAACGACTCCCTTGTCCGCAGAACCCCGCAGGTGTAACAAACATGATCGATTCCAGTATCTACTACCCAAGAATGGGTAGAACAAGTCGCTAAACATGTTCACATTAAAGCAAACGGCGCCTTGAGCCTTGAGCATAGGGCACTGCCTTCCAATGCCCGATCTTACCGACTAAGCACTTGCCCTTCTCCTTCGCTTCTTCAAGCCTCCGGTGGCAACCACGTTCTTGTTCCCATTACTCCCACTATTTGCCTTGCCTCTTCCACCTTTGGTACCCTTTTTCTTTTCCATTTTGCAACGAAAATTTTGGGCCCTTAGATGTGCTAGCAAGAGCATGTGCTCCTTTTCCCATAACTCCTTCCGCAAAGAACTAGATCATTAGCAACCGACTAAGTGTAAACCTCGGTCTTGCTCATGATCGCATTCACGCCGAAAGTTCTCAAAAGACTTGGGCGGTGTATTGAGGATGATATCGACCTTGGCCACCGTCGTCATACCTCCTCCCAACCGATCAAGACTATCCATGAGACGAGTCATGTGGAGACATGTTCATGGACCGAACTTCCTTCTTCCATCTTACACGCCAAGATTTCTCTCATTGTGTGGAAGTCGATCGTCCGATCCGATCGCCCAAACTTACTCTCGACTTGACCAAATATCGATCGGCGTCTACCATCGATCGATGTTTGCAAAAGCCTTTGGACATAGTAGTCATCATATAGCATTTAGCCATATTGTTTAACTTATTTCAAAGTCTCGCTGACTCTCGCTGCTCATTAGTCGATCGTCGGTAAGGGCATCGGGTTTAGGAGTAGTGAGAACAAACATGTGTTCTTCAAATAAGAACATATTCCATGTTTCGCTTCCACTCGATAAAATTTGGACCGATAACGGTTTTGTGCGAGCATATTGATTATCGGCGTAAGAGACATATCTCAAACGATAATGTAAACACATAAGCATACGATCGCATATAATTTGTAACAATAATATTGTAACCTTTTGATAAAACAATATTAATCAAACCTCCAATCGCCCAAGGAATCCCACATGCAAGCCACGCGTGTGGGCGTTTACATGAACCCCTCGACTGAGACTAAATATACCTTTAGTCGCTTAATTTCAATCCATGTTAACTTATCCTTACGACAAATGAAATTAACGATCGACCTTACTGCACCACATCACTATCGCAAAGGGACTTCTTGGGAAGTTGTACTGAGGTGATGTCTAAGCAATGGCCACATTTTTAACAAATATAAATGAATTCTTAGAATTGGCATACCACTGGACCATACCGCCCAATTCAAATTCTTTTGTTATCTCATTTTAAATCTATCTCTAGAGAACTTATGAAAATCGCACATGCAAGCCACGCGTGGACGCGTTACACATGAAACTCCCACTTCTCAATAGATTTAAAAGTTTTATTTAGAAATCTCATCTAACAAACTTATGATAAACAAAGCAAGCAAGCCAAGCGGGTGGATCGCCACTCACAAAGTCCCTCACTTTGTTTAGAGATCAAAAAGTGGAGGTCTTGACATTTTAATTTAAAAATTAATATGTCGGGTTACTTGCTTAGTCTTTTTATTCAAAAGGTTTGTCCATGCGATCACGTAATCCCAAAGATGCTTTTCTATAGAACTCAACATGTAAAACATGCTCGCAGTAATTCTAAAATATGCTTGATAAATGCGATAAACCTAGCATGCTTACTATGCGCATCCAATTACGTAAAACACTTAAAGGTTTGTCAACGTAATATAAACATACATAGCATGCTACGCATAATTTAAACATCCACGACATGCATATGAACGATAAAATAAAATAAAACGTTCATCGCGCCCAATCGTGAAACTGCGCACATTCTGCCTAATCTATTACATAGATTTAAAAAGCATGCAATTAAACTTTGAAAGCGGACCTCGCGTGCACCCGCACGGACATGATTCGTCAACGGGTCTTGCGTGCATGGGCACGGACCGAAAAAACTGGGTGACCGAAAACGCAGTGCGGGCCGGTCGGCCAATCAGGCTGGGTCAGCGCTGTGGCAAAGCCAGTCGCGCCCGCCTACGCTGCTGCCGTCTGCCCGCGGGCTCCCTCGGGCTTCCCATGATCGCTAAAGGCGATCGCGACCGACGAGCACGGTGTGCGTACACCGGCAGCGCCAACGCGTCTGCCGAGACGTCGTCGCCCGGCGGTAGAAACTCGCGACCACGAATACGCCAGCTTGCCGGGTGTCTCGCCGCGTGACGCGCGCCCATCGCCCGCGCACTCGCGATCTCCTCGCGATCATGAGGCTCGCCATGAAACCGTCGGAAGGACACCCGCGACCTGTTTTTCCCCATCGCCTCGTTTTTCGTGCTTTCGTCTTCGTTTTTTTTGGATAAGATTTACGTAAAATAAATCTAATCTAACCACGGATTTTCTCATGGTGAAAACAAACCCAACAAAAACAAAACGAGCCACGATGAATCGATGATTCACAATTAATTAAACGCACGTAATAATCAAACGTGAATTAATCCAACGAGCGAAGATATCGATCCTGTGCTCGATACCAATTGTAGGAAAAACTAGGTTTTAGCCCTACCCGAGGATCTATCTTGGGTGTTTAATTCACCATACATTGATTATATTCTAGCATGCGCCTATATAATTAATTGCAACACGTAGGGTTTTCGTGTTTACCTTTGATCCGTCGAGGTGGATCGGGATGAGCGAATCGAATCAGATCGGACGGGTCGAGACTCAGTGCTTTGACCTTCCTGGCTGTATCCCGATTGCCCAATCTCCAACGCCCGAGAGAGGACGATCTATGGAGAATGCACCGGAAAATCACCCAATACTCTCTATACTAAAAATCGAGAATCCTCTCAAGCTCTATGAGATGCACGAAATTTTAGGATAAATTAATGAGCATTAACCTAGACTTTATCTCATACATTATATTTATAATGCACTACCTTAATCCCATATGGAAATTACCATAATCCTATATGGAAATTACCATAATCCCATATGGAAATTACCATAATTCTTTATGGAAATTACCATACTCCCAAGATTATTACCATACTCTCGTGATTATTACCATAATCTTATATGGAAAGGATCTGTGCATATACCATAAATATAATAATATCCTTGTGGGATAAAGAGATAAAATCTTTCCATAGAGAGCTACATAGGGGCGCGATTTTCCTCGATCTTCTGAACTGGATGGGCCACCAGGATCAAATACAAGGAATAAAGATGGGCCTCAAATAAATTAATTATCTTATGTTCAGCCCGAACATAAATTAATTTATAAACATTCGATCATGCCACTAGAGAAAGAATGTTGACTTACCCTTTATTACCGATGGTGAGTCGGGCTTGCACTTGACATTCTGAATCCTCGTATTTAAGATATCGAACGTCCATTAATTATTTATAGCATTACGATCGCTAAAATAATTAATAACTTCATTTTTAAGTAGTACCACTCAACCTTATTATTGTACTTGAGCTAACTCAACCGGGGTTTAGTACAATAAACCTGAGCTCCTTATGGGACGCCATCATCCTAAACGGATACGGTGACTCGACACGGATAACTAGCGTGACATAAAACGCTTGCCACTACCCAAGATGCGGAGAATATTGGGTTAGAACATATAACCTCACCCATAACAAGTCAAAGTGATGGTCACCACTCATACTCACCTAATACCTTATCGAGGTTTAGATCATCGTAAGTCACCGAGATCTCGGTTCTTCACGATGGTCGATAGAAGAACACATCTCACTTTGTGATCCTTGATACGTCGAGACGCGTGCCGGATAGACAAGCAACTAAGTCAAGTCACTTCTTATATCATGCAGCACTATACCGACAACTCGTCCTCAAGTTATCTCACCGTGTGAACTTTTATATCTCATTAAACGACCAATCATACGAATTCGTGATCTTCTACACATCAGTATGATCTAACTTATATGAGATAAGGGGACATAGATATATGCATTCAAGTATTCAATTCAGATAGAGATTGTAATAGTGGTAACGAGAAACATTGTATACAAGCTCAACCAAACTGCTTTCAGTATACAAATCCAACATTTTACTGGCCAAGGTTTCGTCCTCCCCATGGAGAGTCCCACTGTGACTCTGTTCTGATTTATATATTATTTTAATACATCTCCTATATCTAGATAGATATTATATGATATTATTAGATATCAAGAGATAATTATTCTAGATATGAATTATCTTCTTGAAGATAATTATTATATTTAATAGATGTACAGGATCCTATCTAAATACGATTATAGGGAATGCATTATAAGTACAAGGTGGGGGAAAATCAGACTATCCTATGCACATTGTGACTTTTGAAAAACATAAGGAGAACATAGGAGGTGAAATTTTATAGCATTTTCCATAGATTGTTCTCACTCAGTATTGGAGAATAATCATCCGGGATACAGTCCAGAAGATCAAAGCTGGAGTTCGAAATTGATATATTGTCCCAGAAATTCGTAGGTAAACACGAGTAAACACCTACGTGTTGCAATTAACTATATAGAAGCATGCTAGGAATATAATCAATGTATGGTGAATTAAACATCCAAGATAGATCCTCGGGAGCATGGGTAAAATTATATTTCCCTTCATCCTCCTAACAAAAGCAGTCTGGAAGGCAGCTTCCATCAGTGCAATTACCTCGCTTCTAAGCTTGCTAATGGAGCTTTCACGCGCCGGTTTCTCCTGCTGAAAGTTCTCAGACACAGTATCCACGAACTCTCCCAGGTTTCTCTTTATTGATGAGATATCCCCGTAGATCTGCTCTGTGATTGCTTCCCGAACTTCGGCATGTTCTTTCTTTTTTCTCCTTGTAAGTTTGCACCAGCGTGGTGTATGCTTTGATTGCATATCAACCTTCCTCACCTTCTTCTCTCTGAGAAAGTTTTGGATCTTAATAGTGGCTTCGTTGTTGAACGCAATCCGACACTCATTCGAGCATATCAACCTTCTTCACCTTTGCTTCTCATCCACGACCTGAATGTCGAGCTCTGTGTAGTTGTTGGCTCACCACAAACCTCCACCATGACATCGGCAACCAGCATGTTGAGTGCATCATCGAGGTCGCAGTGTGGAGTAAAACTCCACGATCTGCTTTGCTTTGTACATCTTCAGCTGGTAGATGGCCTTTTTTCTAGGTGCAATGTGTGTATGTGAATGCGAGATTTGAGAAATATCAATTGAAAGCTTGAGAGATTTGAACTGGAGAAACAGATGATCATTTATGGATAGTTTATAAATAGGCACATAAGATATGTTAACCATGCGCGTGTCTTTTTAGGTAAAAATGTTTTACCTTCTATGCGTATCTCGGTAAAGTAAAATATAAAAGAACTTTATTGCTTTCTAATCAGCCTTTTTCTGACAATGCATTATATACGAGAATGACATCCTACGCACACCGAGTTATCTTCCAGAGGGATTAACTCAAATCATTTGAAATAAATGAGACGAAATAAATTCGAAGTTTTTAATGCATCAAACATGCATTTATTTCAGTATGCTTTATTAGTATGCGTTATCAGTATGATGTGTACTTCACTTGTTGCAACTTTATAATCTCTCAGCTGTTGCTTCAGCCAGAGAATTTGAGAACTACAACTTCCAGGAGCCATGTATTTAGCTTTAGTTTTGGATGTTATAACTGATGTCTGTTTCTTAGAAAACCAAGAAATTAGTTTGCTTTCTAAAAATTGACACGTCCCTGAAATTGATTTCCTGTCTAACCTGCAACCTACAAAATCAGAGCCAGAGTAACTTGAAAGCTCAAACTTATCGCCAGTTGGTTACCACAAACCCATGTTAGGTGTGTCTTTGAGATATCGCTGTAGGAAAATCTGATTTTACCCTCTTCCCGATGTTTAATTCACCATTCATTGATTATATACCTAGCATGCATCTATATAATTAATTGCAACACGTAGGTGTTTACTCATGTTTACCTGCGAATTTATCTGATATAAGATCAATGGCAGACTCCAACTTTGATGTTTTGGACTGTATCCCGTATGCCTATTCTCCAATGCTGAGTGAGAGCGGTCTATGAAGAATACTGAAAAAATTCGCCTCCTACTTTTCCCTTAGAGATTTTCGAAAATCTCAACTGAATGAATAGGAATGTTCTAATTTTCTCTCACCTTGTATTTATAATGCATTCCTAGAATCCTATTTAGATAGGATCCATGCATATCTAATAAATACAATCATATCATTGCAGATAAATCATATCTAGAATAATTATCTTTTTATAGCTAATAATATCTCTTGATATCTAATGATATCAGATAATATCTTTTGACATCTAATAATATTAGATAATATCTATCTAGATATTGGAGAATCAGAACAGAGTCCCAATGGGACTCTACTAGGGTGTGCGAATTTATCAGCAGCAACAGGCCTTGATGGGCCAGCCCAGCGATCAAATGTAATGATAAAGATGGGCCTAAAATGAATTAATTATCTTATGCTTAGCCCAGAACATAAATTAAGCATAAACATTTATTCATTCCACTAGAGAATAAATGCTGACTTCTCCCTTTTGTTACCGAAGTTGAGTCGAGCTTGAACTTAGACTTAATAATCCCTGTATTTAAGATATTGTACGTCCATTAATTATTTATAGCATTATGACTGCTTAATATATTTAATCCCTTTAATTCCTTAAGTAGTACCACTCAACCTTATTATTATACTTGAGCTAACTCAACCTGCAGGGTTTAGTACAATAAACATTTTGAGCTCCTTAAGGGGACGTCATCATCCTAAATGGATATAGTGATTCAATACAGGTAACTAGCATGACATACAAGCACTGCTGTTTAGTATGAATTTGTGATGATTCTTGGTATTGTTTTACGTGTCATTTTCTATGGTTTGTTCTATTTATGCCGTTGGTTTGATTAAGATTTATCGATTCGGATTAACCGTTCGTCTCGATGTTTTGTAGGAAAACGGCAGAAAATAGGATGAATTGGATATGCCAAGGATAAGATATAATTGAAGAGCATCTCGACAGGAGTTCATAGGCGCCAGCGGATCGCAAATCGGAGTTCGGACGAGAGAAGCGGAGCAACGTCGTCGCGCGCGCAGTGCACTAGCGCCCGCGCGCCCGCGCACGTCGCGCGCTTCGCACCGCGCCGCACCGCACGTCCAGCGCCCGCGTCACTCGGCCACCAGCGCCGGCTGGATCAGCGCGTGCCCAATTTCCTCGGCGCTCAATGCCGGCGGTGCTCGCCCTCCGCCCTTCACACCCGCTGCGCGCCCGCGTCGTTGCCTCGCCCGCTCCGCCTTCACTCCCAGCCGACAGCGCGTCCTCCGTCCGCGCTGGGACTCCAGTGCCTGCCCGCGCCGTCTCGCCCAACTCCCGGCGCCCGCGCCTTGCCCGGTGCCGTCTCGCCCAGCTCCGCGCCCGCGCCTGCCCAGCGCCAGCGCTCATTTCCGGCCGGCGGCGAGGCGGCACCCATTCCGTCTCCGCTCCCGTCTCCGGTAGCGCTTGCCTAGCCTTGCGCCTCTTCAGCGGTATCCTCCTTGCACTGCGCTTCGTCTCCATCTGCCACGCTCGGTGGCGCTTCATCAGCGCCCGTCTCGTGGCTTTCACCTATTTTCCTCGCGTTCTCTTTGGTGGCGCTCACAAATGAGGCGAATGTTTCCTCGGCGGCGTTCACCCACGGTGGCGTTCATATTCAAGCGAATGTATTTTGAGCGTGCGTTCATTTTGAGCGCCGGCTCACTTCCATTTAATATAAATAAACACGTTTAGGGTTGAGGGGCGGGTCGTTTTCTCTCAATTTTGGTTCTTCCCAGTGACCCGGTCTTGCTCCTTCTCGACTTTCACTATGGATTTCTTGAGCAACAACAACGAGATACAATCTAGTTTTAATTCTTGCTCTCTGTTTTATTGCACAATCTTCTTTATCAATTTATGCTTGGATTTTGACTTTTTGGAATTAATTTGAGTATTATTATTTGATGATTTATGTTGAATTCAATTCCATAGTGACGATGGATTGTTTTCTTGTTAGTTGATTTATATTGCTATGATTTCTTGCTTTCGATTATTCTGTTCTTGTTGGATGATTGACGATCATGGTTCATTTACAAGTAGACTTAGATTAGGGCTTGTGAACCACAGAGATATGTTTGCTATTGCTTTGTTTATCGCTTTCGATTTATCGCTTTCATAGTTCAACTAGGGATTGACAACCCCGGTTTAGATTTAACGTTTTATTAGTTTAGCTTGGGATTGACAACCCCAAGCTTAGGTCATTGTTATCTTTTCTCGTATTTGATTCTTGCATGTTCGACCTCGTTGGTGTTAGAATGTTTAGGATTTAATTGCTTTACATGCTTAACACGAACAATGGCCTGTTAAGTTTTCCTTGAGAGCGACTCGTGTTAACACCACGCTCGATTACCTAAATGCGATTGCGAGTGAATTTGAGTGTGTTTTAGCTCGATCAATTTTGGCGCCGTTGCGGAAAAACTTTAGGCGTATTGTTTGTGTTGTTTGTTTTCTGTTTCTTTTCTTTCTTTTGGTTATTTTCTCCACACAGTGCGTGTAATTTTGTTTTGTTGTTGGTATCGCTAATGCGGGGTTATCAACGATGCGATTATAGTCGACCGGTGGGGGAGGAAGTTAAATCGTATTGGGCAAATTCTTCTTTCGAAGAAGGAGCAGTCGATTTTCTAAGGAATATTCGTTGAGCTATGAAGCGGCATGCCTATGATCCTTCTTTGGGAGCAACCACCTCCGCCGCCAATATTCATACCGAGCAACCACCTCCACCTCAATATTCATACCCATGGCGTCACCCTCCTCGGTCCGATTCGAATGGTGGGAATCACAACCCGACCGAAATATTGGAACCCACAACTTTGGTTATGAATGGTGTGATCCACGGCACCACGCCTCCAGACAACGATGGTGCGACTGCGGCGGGGTATTATTCACCGCCACACGCATCACCACCGCGAAGTCATCATTTGAGGATTCGTTCACCCACGAATGGATATGTTACTTAACAAAATGGATGCTGCAAACACCTCGTCTCGGCGTTTGGAGCGCAAGGCGGGGCATGTTAATAGCACGCTTAAAAAGCATTGCGACAATGGAGGAACCTCCAAACCAATCCGAGCGAGATCAGCGGTCACAATTCTGAAAGTGACCCAATTATTGAGAATTGGGTGGAAGAGACACCTGAAGAGCCGCTGCAGCGAGAGGAGGTGGAAATTGATGAAGAATGGGCACGTGAGGATGAGGAGCATAATCGAGCCACGAGGAAGTGGTTACCGGGATGGTTGGCGAGGAAGAGTGGGTACATGAAATAGATGACACGCGAGAACCCACTCGGGGTGATAGAACTACCAAACACGTGGAGGAGGATGAAGAGGATGGAGAAAGAGTGGGCACTTGAAGATACTCGAATACCAAAGCCCACTCGGGAAGCGATTGCACTGCCTCAACAATTGGAGTACGGGATCCCAGAGGAGGACACAATGATAACAAAGGTTGAGGTAGTTTCTATAATTTGTCAACATCTTAATTTACCAAAGTATTGTGCTGTAGGAGTTGAAGTTATTTATTTTACTTTGGAAAATAGGATGTTTGATTTGAGCTTAATTGATGTATTACTTGTTGTCTTTACTATCCTCTGTTCTTATAAGGTTCTCTCTGATGTTACGGCGAGATGGTATTCCTGCGGTGAAGGACTATGGATAGTCCGTTGTTGGCCGGAACACGTCGTGCTCACGACGTTAAAGCGAAATCTTTGCGTGGGAGTTGACCCACAGTTTTATTTTTTTTTTCTTTCTTTTCTTTGTCTTGTTTTGTTGTTCTTGTTGATCTATCTGTTGTTGTTGAGTTTGTTTTGCTCAGATCTGAAAAGTTGTCAGCAGCGAGATGAAGCCGTGACACTCCAACTTTGTCGTGCACGCTCACATTCCAACCCTGCCACTGCCATATTTTATCAGGGAAGTCTTCTCCTCTATCGGCTATTTTATGTTATTAATGTTTTGAGCAGGGGACGATGCTTTCGAATTATAATGGGGGAGTTGATAGTATTTGGTTTTGTGGGCGTGATGTATTGTTTTGTATGCTTAATAGCGTGCCACTTGTGCTTATTTAGATTGTTTGGACTTGAGTTTGTGTCTATGTGAATAAGTTAGGATTTTGATTTGTGCTGTTGAACTACGTGGTATTGATCGGACCTTGATGTATTTCGTTTATCTTGATGTCGTGTGATTAAAGTGCGATGTGAATTGACAAGATTGTGTGAATTGATTTTAAATCGGTGGTTATTGATGTGATTTGTCCGGCTAATGCTAGGGGAGTGTTAACGGGATGGTTACCTATATACTCGTTTCAAATATATAAAAAAAAAAAAAAAAAAAAAAAAAAGAAAAAGAAAAATATATGTGAAAAAGAAAGTAAGGAGAATTAAAACTCGAATGTTGTTGAGATTGTATAAATGGAGGATGGGATTACGCCCTCTTTCTCATAAATTGAGAAATGGGCATGGAAACCACGATATGAGACTCGAGTTCATCGAGACTTCACCTTCGAACATTGTTCCAAAATTTGTTTATACTTTCTTTGTGTTCTCAAAAGAAACTTGTTGCTAAAGGTAACCATTTTAGTTAATTCAGCCCCTAACGGAGGTTGGGTGCGAGCGAAAATAACCTACTGTTTGTTTGATATTTACACAATCTTAGATTTGTTTCACATTAACTTTTATTATGTATTCATCATGTTTGGGAGAATTGCAAAAGAGATTTGATTGATTGGACTAAGAGTGATTTTGCATGAGTTATCTTTCGAACCTTATTAGTACAGACTTTGCTTGAGGACAAACAAATGGATAAGTGTGGGGGAGTTGTTTAGTATGAATTTGTGATGATTCTTGGTATTGTTTTACGTGTCATTTCTATGGTTTGTTCTATTTATGTTGTTGGTTTGATTAAGATTTATCGATTCGGATTAACCGTTCGTCTCGATGTTTTGTAGGAAAACGGCAGAAAATAGGATGAATTGGATATGCCAGGATCAGATATAATTGAAAACATCTCGACAGGAGTTCATAGGCGCAAGCGGATCGAAAATCGGAGTTCGGACGTGAAGCGGAGCAACGTCAAGTCGCGCGCGTGCGTGCGACGCCCGCCACGCCGCCGCCGTCCGCTTCGCGCCGCGCGCCGCACCGCACGTCCGCACGCCCGCGTCACTCGGCCACCCAGCGCGGCTGGGTCGGCGCGTGCCCAATTTCCTCGGCGCTCAATGCCGGCCAAGCGCTCGCCTCCGCCTTCACACGCGCGCCCGCGTCGTTGCCTCGCCGCGCCGCCTTCACTCCCGCGCGACGGCGCGTCCTCCGTCGGCGGCGGGACTCCAGCCTGCCCGGCCCCGTCTCGCCCAACTCCCGCGGCGCCAGCGCCTTGCCCAGCGCCGTCTCGCCTAACTCCCGCGGCGCCCACTGCCGGCCCAGCGCTCATTTTCAGCCCAATACGGGGCGAGGCCAGCACCATTCGTCTCCGCTCCCGTCTCTCGCGCAGCTTGCCTGGCAGCGGCCTCTTCAGCGACATCCTCCTTGCCAGCGGCATCGTCTCCATCTGCCACGCTCAGCTGGCGCTTACATCAAGCGCCCATCTCAGCGCGCTTTCACCTATTTTCCTCGCGCGTTCTCTTTGAACTGGCGCTCACAAATGAGGCAGAATGTTTCCTCAGCCGGCGTTCACCCACAGCTGGCGTTCATATTCAAGGCAGAATGTATTTTGAACGTGCGTTCATTTTGAACGCCGGCTCACTTCCATTTAATATAAATAAACGCGTTTAGGGTTGAGGGACGGGTCGGCGTTTTCTCTCAATTTTGGTTCTTCCCCAGCGCAGCCGCGGTGCTGCTCCTTCTCAGCTTTCACTATGGATTTCTTCAGGCAACAACAACAGATACAATCCTAGTTTTAATTCTTGCTCTCTGTTTTATTGCACAATCTTCTTTATCAATTTATGCTTGGATTTTCAGCTTTATTGGAATTAATTTCAGAGTATTATTATTTGATGATTTATGTTGAATTCAATTCCATAGTGACAGTGGATTGTTTTCTTGTTCCGTTGATTTATATTGCTATGATTTCTTGCTTTCGATTATTCCTGTTCTTGTTGGATGATTGACGATCATGGTTCATTTACAAGTAGCCTTAGATTAGGGCTTGACGAACCCTAAGAATATGTTTGCTATTGCTTTGTTTATCGCTTTCGATTTATCGCTTTCATAGTTCAACTAGGGATTGACAACCCCTGGTTTAGATTTAACGTTTTATTAGTTTAGCTTGGGATTGACAACCCTGGCTTAGGTCGCTGTTATCTTTTCTCGTATTTCAATTCTTGCATGTTCAACCCTCGTTGGTGTTAGAATGTTTAGGATTTAATTGCTTTCTGTGCGCAACACGAACAATGGCCCTGTTAAGTTTTCCTTGAGAGACGACTCGTGTTAACTTACCACGCTACGATTACCTCGTACGATTGCGAGTGAATTTGAGTGTGTTTTTTTAGCTCGGTCAACTGCCACCACCCAAGATGCGGAGAATCTTGGGCTATCTCATGTAACCTTCACCCATAACAAGTCAAAGTGATGGTCGATCAATAATTCATACTCACCTAAAATCTTATAGAGGTTTAGATCAAATAAATTCACTGAGATCTAGGTTCTTCATGACAGTCAGATAGAAGAACTCATCTCACTGTGATCCATCAATACGTCAAGACGTACTAGCATAGACAAGCAACCAAGTGAACTCACTTCTTATCTATATTGCGATCTACCTGACAACTCATCCTCAAGTTGTCTCACCAGTGATCCTTTTATATCTCAATAAGCAACCAATCATCACTTAATCATCATCTTCTACACTCTTGTATGATCTAACTTTTGTATGAGATAATGGGATATACATATGTAATCATGTAAACAATTCAGATAGGAGATTGTAATAGTGGTAGCAGGAAACATTGTATACAAGCTCAATCATTCTATTTTCTGTATACAAATTCAACAATCGCAGTATCCTCTCAGCTGCTTCCAGGTGCATCTCTCTTGGACCAGCTTGATATCTTGCACATACTCTCTCACGTATGATATGTCCGGTCTGGCGGCGATGGGTGAAACAACGATCGATGATTCCTCGATATCTGGTATGGTCTACTGGCTTACCTTCAGCGCCTGGTTCCACTAATTTCCAATTTGTATTCATCGAAATCTTCACGGGCTTTACTTGCTGAACTCCGAATTTGCTGATCAGCTCCTTGGAGTACTTGTTTTAACTTATGAAGATGCTTTCTGCTAACTGCTTCACTTGTAGTCCTAGGAAGAAGTTCATCTCCCATATCATGGATATCTAAAATTTCTCGGTCATAACGTCAGCAAACATCTTACATAATTTCTCGTATTTTGATCCAAAGATAATATTGTCAACATTGATCTGGACCATGAGAATATCATCACCATCCTTGAGAGTGAAGATAGTCATGTCTACTGAGCCCTTCTTGAACCCATTTTCTTCCACGTACAACGACAGGATGTCGTATCAAGCTCTGTGAACTTGTTTGAGTCCATAGAGAGCTTTCTTCAGTTTGTAGACCTTGTTAGGACCTTCAATTTCAAAACCAAGAGGTTGTTCCACATACACTTCATCTTTAAGGATGTCAATCAGAAATGCACATTGGGTCCATCTGATAGACTTTGAAACCCTTATGTACAACATAGGCTAGGAATAGACAAATAGCTTACAATCTTGCAACTGGAGCAAAAGTCTCGTCATAATCAATTCCTTGTTCTTGGTTGTACCCTTTAGCCACTAGCCTTGCTTTGTTCCTGATAACATACTCATTTTCATCCCTCTTGTTCTTCGAAAATCCACTTCAAACCTATCACCATGTGCATCCAAGCTAGTTGAGACATTTTAAAAAGTTCATTCCCATCAAATAAATATCTTTTTGTACATTAAATACAATATTTATGAGTCTAGTCTATCTAGGATATAAGGAACCCCAAAATTCATGTGACTCCATTTAATTTGGCGTATGCCAAAGCCAGCGGCATGCATGTGCCCCTTTGCTGATATTCGATGCCTTGTCTCCCCGTCTTCTCTGCACCTTAACTTTTTGTATCGACCTCTTTTTCTTTTTCTTTTGGTGATAAAATGTATATAAATAATTGAAGTATGCTATACTTATCATTTCAACTATTAAATTTGGAAGTATTCTTGCATGTGAACGTTTGAGTCAAAAGTTCTCCATTTAATCTAGCAATCTAGGGACTACGCGATGGATTTTATAATTTTAAATTCTGAAGTTATCTCAATCTATATAGGTCTCCATTTAATCTAGCAATCTAGGGACTATGCTATGATTGACTTTATAATTTTTAATTTTGAAATTATTTCAATATAGATGAGGCCTAATGGTTATCTCCTTTTTCTCCTTTTTATATTTGATATTTAATTATTATTTTTTTATCAATTAAATGCAGAAATTTAAAAATCGCATTGATCATGGTATACTTGAACACGAGATCTTTGACATCGAGCATTAACCATTCTACCACTAGGATAACACATGGACACATTAATTTTTATTTTCTTATATTTAGATTATGTTTATGAATATTAAGTGTACATTTACTTAATTATAAGATCTTTTCCGATTTACATGAGAGCAAAGATATGTATATGAAAGTAATTATATGAATAGACTAATACACATTTGATTTACACGAGTGTTTTAATTCATACACATTTGATTTACACTAGTGTTGTAATTCAATGATATTCCCTAGATTTGAAAGGATGAATGTCTAGAATACAAATCTCAATCCATCAACTTAAAAATAAAAAATCATAATTCATTTTTTTTTGTATAATATGGTATTTGGAGTCCGATCATATTCCTCAATCATATTCCTCAATATATTTATGATTACAAGATTTTAGACATTTATAAAGTAACGTAGTTGTCTCGGTAACATTTGATGAGCAATCTTATACTAATGTAGGGCCTGTTTGTTTGTTGGAAAAATAAAGTTGTTGAGGATTATGATTCCAAGGAAAATAAATCTCGAAAAATTACTCATCATGTGTTTAGAAATTACTTATCAGATTGATACGCCATAAATTGAACCTTTGCTCATATTAACTAAGAGCAATGATAACGCAAAAAGAACTTTAGTATTGTCAAAGTTTGGTACTAATCTCGTCATCATAGTGAATCACACTTTGCAATTATGACACCAAACACTACACCTTGCTGTTAGGGAAAGTGCAATCATCTTCTAAGCAAAAGAGTCGTCTTAATTTAAGTGATATATATTTATGATCCCAATTTCTTGTGCAGATCCGACATCATCAAAATTATGCCGGACGGCAAGAGGAGACAAGATCATGTAATGGCACTAAACATTAAGGATTACAGATGACAACATAGATCTTGTTCCAAATTTGCTACTTCTTAATCAACTAAATTAAGTATATGAGGACAACAAAATAGATCTTATTATGCTGTGTTAGTCGACAAGTCATTATTCCACTTCACCTAAGTGACACAAATTACGTCAAAAAGGAGAAATATTAAGTATATGCATAAAACTGTACGTGTACATAGCAAATGATCAAATGATAATCAAGTCTTGGTGCGGGAAATATGCTAGAATTCAAACATGCATTAGGATGATCAAGTAAATGAGATGAATAATGGCAATTTTGTGAATAACTTGTACAAACCGATCAGTTTATATTGAGTTTATCGAATCTAAAAGTACTGGCATCTACTTATGCTAGCAGAACCCCTTGCCTGATTTGGTCTATTTTGTTAGTAAGAATATTTTAGTCAGTTTCGGCTAAATCCTAATTAGAGGATGTTTGGCTAAGCTTATTTTAGAAAGCTTATAAGCTCCAATAACTTATAAGTTGTTTTAAAAACTTATAAGATATGGTGTATTAAGAGTTTATAAGATGCTAAAGTGTTTTAATAACAAGGGTAAACATGGAAATAAGAAAATATATCAAGGTTATTTTTGTAGTTTTGTTGTAACTTATAAGATCATTAAAAATAAGTTGGGTTTTGGAGTTTTTTTTAATAGAGCTTATTTTGAAAACTTATAAGCTCTCTAATAACTTAATTTGCCAAATACATTGATTGAGCTTATAAGTTCTTTAAAATAGCTTATAAGTTCAGCTAAACACCCCCTTAGTATTGTTTTTCATTATAAATAATCGCATCTTTTCATATAGTTGTGTCCGAAAATATTTATGAAAAATCTCAAACCCCTCCCACAGGGCCGTACCTATGCCTTACGGGGCCCTAAGCAAGAATTTAAAAATAGGTCCCTTTAATGCAAGAAAAATAATATGAAAAATAACATATTATATCAAAAGAAGTATTCCAAAATAGACAAAGAATTCATATCTTTACAAAATAAAATACGTCTTGCAGTTTTAGAGGCAAATGTATTTATCAAGTCCGTCTTGATCCAACTGATCAACCATCTTTCTTTCAATTGATAGCATAGTCAAACCATTCAACCTATCTTGCGACATAGTTGATCGTAGATGAATCTTAATCAACTTCAACTTGGAGAAAGATCTTTCGATTGATGCACTGCAATAATGGTATAGTTAGTAAAATCTTGGGGCCATATATATATATATATATATATATATATATATATATATATATATATATAATATAATAATATATATATATATATATATATATATATATAGGGTTCTCTCAGTAGTACTGGTCCCCGATAGTATGTAATCTCAATCTAGACCACACATTTTGAACACGTGGGCGCACAAAATTTGACACGTGGCAACCCATTTTCGCTCGGGGAAAATGGGAACGCACCCGTCCGGCGTTGGGTAGAAGTCCATGACGTTGGGTCTCCATGGCGCTAAGTTTGGGTTGAAGCACAACAAAACACAAATAATGCATCTGAGAATAACATGACAATACATTTAAATGAACATAAATCGCATCGCGCCCAACCGGCGCTGGTAGGGATGCTGAGCGGGACGCCGAGCGGGCTCAGGCAGGTAAGGCGGGTGCACGCCAAGATTAGTAGAGGCGATGGGTTTGGAAGAGCCACAACAAAACAAAAAATGCATATGAAATAACATAACACTACATTCTATTTGAACATAAAATGCATCGCGTAACCGGCCAAGCGCAAGCGAAAGCCGAGTGTATTCCATGAGACGAAGCAGCTCACTACAAGATTGCTGGCGCGCAGCTGAGCGAGCTCTAATCGCATGCATTATTCTCTTCAATCGCATGTATTTTTGTTCATTTCAATGCATTATCTGCTCAACTAAATGCATTGTTTGTTTTTCGCAATCACATAACAAATCAAATTACTAATCTACCCTTAATGAAGCGAAAATTAGCGAAATTAAGCTTAAAAAATCCGAAAAAATCTTAACCATATGATCTATTAGATGAATGAATGAGATTGAGTACTACATACTATCTGAGATTTGGGTACTATTTGATCCCTCCTCTATATATATATATATATATATTTAAAAAAATGGGGCCCCATAATTTTGGGACCCTAAGCAATGGCATAGTCAGCTTACCCTTAGTTACGGCCCTGCCCTCCCATTGTGTAAACCCTAAACCCTCTAAATTTGCACGAGATTTCAGATTACATGATGAATGCCCCAATTTTTTTGATTTTTTTTAAAGAAAAAATCTCACTCCTTAACCCCCTCCTCATGCTGCATATCCTCTAGTCTCAACTTTTACAATAATAGATTCATCATTTTCTTTATATTTTGAGTTAATTGCCAAGTAATGCATGATTTTTTTCTTTATTTTGTAATTTAAACACGTTTTTGGGAATGTTTCAATTAAAATCTTGTTTTTTTTTTTATAGCAAATTCAACACCTTGAAAATTTTCCAACAACTTGAAAATTACATGACAATATTGTATCATTTACATGTGATGTCATCAATTTTGTCCACATGAAAAATAAATCTAGTAACGTCATTTTTCCCGTCACAAGAAAAGTTGGAATGTCAAGAAAAGTTGGAATGTCAAAGGTGATTTCCGTCTCACCGCGAATTTTGTTAATGTATAATTAAATTTATTAATTTTTAATTATAATTTTAATTCAAAATTAGGAATCTCATGGTTATTTCACTTTTTTGTTAATTTGTTAGATTTTGTTAATGTATAATTAAATTTATTAATTTTTAATTATAATTTTAATTCAAATTAAAATATGGGCTCTTAATTACTCTTTACGTTCTTTTTTAAGTGTCTTATTAGTATTTTTCGAAATTTGATAATTAGTTACATGAATATATTTATAATAATAATTAATGAGGTTACAAATATAAATTTTTCTACTACCTTGATTTGTGTGATTTGACACTTAAAAAGAATGGAGAGAATATAGCGTTTCAAAAATCTTATCTAAATTATAAATTAATATTCAAAGATCAAACATTAATATTTGACTACCAACCCTTTCCTTTTTAACATCCTAGTAATTTAATTCGTCTACATAGTTTTTCTTGCAAAAGTTGTCATCACAAAAGCGATCCATGTCCTGGAACGAAGCGCAGAGACATTATTAATGAAGAATCTCTCCTACACATGAATAACGATACTCGACAAAACATATAATGACATTGAAATTTAAACTAATACAGATATGGCGAATAATTAAACTCCCTTTTTTATGTAATGCACACATTTGGACAGAGACAAAAATAATTCTCCCTGTAATAAAAAAATGTGAGAGCCCAATAAATACGGGGCCGTCCATTACAATTTTATTAGCCTGCTCATGGAATCTCAGAAATCGTCGACCTCATCAGCATGGCATGATACACAGACAGATTTTCATTTATTTATTTATTTTGTCAATTAATCCTAATTTTAAAGGCATGGCATAATCTACCACTGTAGTTTTCATTTATTTAATCCTACATAATGTAGTATAAGAAAAATAGAAAACCGTTACGAATTAAACTACTCGACATTAATTTATTTTAAAATTCACTTTTCTTTTGACACTTCCCTCCATTTTTTAAGTGTCTTGTTGATATGTTTTCCTTGTTTTTTAATAAATATCCTAATATATAATTTAAGAACAAAATTTTGATTCACTTCTTATTTGACTTATTTAATAGTATTAGAATTTGATAATTAATTATATGTATGTATTTATTAATTAATAAGATTGTAAAAGTAATTTTTTTTTATATGTGTATTTAACGGTTGTGAACACTTATGAAAAAAAAATACTATTTTCCCACTTGAAAATATTTAATAATTGCACTCACTTTTCGTGAACATAAAAATTCATTGAATTTTTCATCTACATTTTTATCTGTACATTACATAATAATGACTTGAATAAGTGCCAAAAACGTGACAAATTTTGTTGGGTTAATTACTAAAAAAAACCACAAATTTTGATATTATTTAGATTTTCCACTGTTTTTATAAAAAATTCAAAACTAATAACACCTACTTTTTAATTTTGTAGCAAAATAGACTCACCCAATGTTTTACAATGACAAAAAAGAATCTGACGTTTAATTCCAACATATCACTCACACATTATAATATTATTACAAAATTTTCCCCGCAAATGATGTAGCGTTATTTTTTTATCCATGGTAGTATAAAATTTGATGTGCGCTCCACCTCATATATCACTCACGAAACGATGTTGTTGTTGGATTTGTATACTGGCAGTTTTGGTTGAGATTGTATACAATGTTTCCTGTTAGCACTATTACAATCTCCTATCTGAATTGTTTACTTGATTGCATATGTATGTCCATTTATCTCATATATAAGTTAGATCATACGATTGTGTTGTAGATCACGTAAGTGCAGTATGATTGGTCGAGCTTAATGAGATATAAAAGTATCACATCTAAGACAACTTGAGGACGAGTTGCGGTATAAGGCCGTGGTATAGATAAGAAGTAACTTGACTTGATTGTTTATCTATCTTGATGCGTCTCGAAGTATTGATGGATCACGGTGAGATGAGTTCTTCTATCGACCATCATGAAGAACCTAGATCTCGGTGACTTACGTTGATCTAAACCTCGATAAAGTATTAGGTGAGTATGAGTTGCTGACCATCACTTTGACTTGTTATGGGTGAGGTTACATGAGATAACCCAAGATTCTCTCGCATCTTGGTTGGTGGCGATCTTGTATGTCATGCTAGTTACCCAGATCGAGTCACCGTATCCGTTTAGGATGATGGCGCCCCTTAAGGAGCTCAAAGGTTTATTGTACTAAACCTACAGTTTGAGTTATCTCAAGTACAATAATAAGGTTGAGTGGTACTACTTAAGGAATTAAAGTAATTAATTATTTTAGCGATCGGATCGTTGTAAATAATTAATGGACGTACGATATCTTAAATACGAGTATTCGTAAAGTCTAAATACGAGCCCGACTCATCTTCGAAAATAAAGGGGTAAGTCAGCATTTATTCTCTAGTGGCATAAATAAATGTTTATGAATTAATTTATGTTCTGGGCTGAACATAAGATAATTAATTTATTTGAGGCCCATCTTTATTCCTTGCATTTAATCCCTAGGCTGGCCCATCCAGGCCTTTTAGCTTAGAGAAATTCGATTTTCTTCTAATAGAGTCCCTATGAGACTCTACTTGATCCTCTCTATCTTAAGTGATATGATTATATTTATTAGATATACATAAATCCTATCAAGATAGGATTTAGGGTTGTATTATAAATATAAGGTGAGAGAGAAAATCAAGGTTAATGCTCAAGAAATATTTTCGAGAATTATACTTCCTAAAGTGTGAGAATTTTCGAAAACTTTGATAAAGATGAAGAAGGCGAATTTCTATAGCATTCTCCATAGATTGCCCTCACTCGGCATTGGAGTTTAGGCAATCGGGACACAATCCAGAAGATCAAAGCACGAGTCTTGATATGTTCTTCCCCGACAGATTCGCAGGTAAACACGAGAAAATTCCTACGTGTTGCAATTAATTATATAGGTGCATGCTAGGAACATAATCAATGCATGGTGAATTAAACATCCAATATAGATCATCGGGAGAGGGTTAAAATCAGATTTTCTACAATTGGTATCAGAGCCTATGATCAGTATCTTGGCTCTGTTGGATTAATTCACGTTTGATTATAACGTGTCCAATTAATTAATTGTGAATCATCGCTCATCGTGGCTCGTTTTTTTTTGTCGGATTTTGTTTTCACCACGAGAAAATCGTGGTTAGATTAGATTTTTCTTGTAAATCTTATCCGTAAAAAAAACGAAGATAAAAGCACGAAGAACGAGGCGATGGAGGTCACCGGCAACCGCCGCCGACGCGGCGGCGTGCGGCGATAACGACGGCAGGCGTGCCTGGCGCCGCAGACACGTCACGCGCGACGGTACGCGGGTGACATAGGGCGGCGGGGCTGCGGCTCGGTAGCCAGGCGTCCGAGACACGCGGTCTCCGCACGGAAGCCTCGGCATGCCTCGGCGCTGAGGTGCGCGCTCTCGGCAGATCGTCCTCGGCGGCCTCGACGCGATTCACGCGCAGGAAACCTCAAAGCGCTCGAGCGTTGGGCGACACGGGACGTGCGATTTTCACGCAGATGTCCCGACGGTGCTCGGCAGAACTCGTCCGAGTGCTCTCGGCAGCTCGGCGGGTTTTTCCCGGCAGGGGCTCTCGGCAGCTCGACGGGTTTTCTCGGCAGGCGGCGCAAGGGCAGGGGTGACGGCCCGCGAGGCTGGGCGCGTGCATGGGATGTGCCCTAGCGTGCGGCCCAGCTCCTTTATGCTGATCCGACCCAGTTCGGTTTGGGCCGATCCGGCCCGGTTTCGGCCCTGACCCAAATTGTTTGCCCAGATCCATTTTTGACCGGTTCCCGTTTTTTGACCGGTTCGCCCGATCCAATCGCTTCGCCCATTTTTATTTTTCGACCCAAATCCAGTTTTGACGAATCCGGTCCGTGCCCATGCACGCGAGGCCCGTTTTTGAGATTTTATTGAAGATCTGTACTTTGCAAATTTATGTAATAAATTAGGTAGGGAAGTATAGGATCCACGAGTGGGCCGCGATGAACGATTTTATTTTATTTTTATCGTTCAAAGCATGTCGTGGATGTTTTAATTATGTAGAAGCATGCTATGTATGTTTAATTACGTAGATAAACATATTATATGTTTTCGTGATTGGATGCGCATAGTAAGCATGCTAGATTTATCCCGTTTATCAAGCATATTTTAGAATTCTGCGAGCATGTTTTACATGTTGAGTTCTATAGAAAAGCATGCTAGGATTACGTGATCTGCATGGACAAACCTTTTGAAACAAAAGACTAAGCAAGTAACCCGACATATTAATTTTTTAATTAAAATATCAAGACCTTCACTTTTTGATCTCTAAACAAAGTGATACGCACCGTGAGTAAACGTCCACACGCGTGGCTTGCTTGCACTGTTTATCATAAGTTTGTTAGATGAGATTTCTAAATAAAACATTTTAATCTATTGAGAAGTGGGAGTTTCATGTGTAAACGTCCACACACGTGGCTTGCATGTGAGATTTTCATAAGTTCTCTAGAGATAGATTTAAAATGAGATAACAAAGGAATTTGGATTGGAAGCGGTATGGTCCTAGTGAGTATGCCAATTCTAAGAATTTATTTTCTGCTGTTAAAATTATGGTCATTGCTTAGACATCACCTCAAGTACAACTTCCCGTGAAGTCCCTTCTTGCGATAGTGATGTGGTCTAGTAAGGTCCAATCATTAATTTCATTTGTCATAAGGATAAGTTGACATGGATTGAAATTAAATGACTAAAATGTATATTTTAGTCCGATCGAGGATTCATGTAAACGCCCACACGCGCGTGGCTTGCATGTGGAATTCCTTGGGCGATTGGAGGTTTCAATTAATATTGTTTTATCAAAGGTTACAATATTATTGTTACAAATTATGTGCGATCGTATGCTTATGTGTTTACATTACTTTTCGGATATGTCTCTTACATCGATTATCAATATGCTTGCACAAAATCCTCTATCCGGTCCAAATTTTATCGAGTGAAAAAGAAACATTGAGATTTTTTGTAATAACCCGCAGTTTTAAAAGCCTAATTACGATCTTTGAAACCCATAAAATAAAATTTTGCCGTGAAATCAAATCAGATATGAAATCGAATATGATTTCAATTATTTACATAGGAATGATTTCCTGTCACACATTCACTCAAACTTGTGAATGTAGGATTCGAAAGTTTTAAATTTCTAACGGCAGTACATTTTTAACGTCGAATGCATATCGACTGTTGAAATGTCACTATATTTCCCTAAGCAATCAAGTTTGGAATTATATTCCATTATTACTGGAATATTTTTAATAATGGGATTACGAGTATTTACGACCATTTTAAAGATGAGTCGATACGTAACGTTTTGAGACGTTTTCAAATGTCAACGTTTAGAGATGAAACGAACGATGGTTTTAATGATCAAGAAACTTTAGGAAATTATTTCTTATGATATTTTTATGATATTACAGTACTAATAAGCATTTAATTAATGCTTGAACATTAGAATTAGTAAAAATATCAAACTAGTTTCAAAACCCTAATTCTTGAAATTGGGTTTTCTTCAAAATTTATGCCCTTTTTAATTATCCTATGATATGATTATCATTTAAATCATATACCATGGTGAACATACCTATTAATGATGTGAAATAAAATTTTTAACCCATGGTTTAACCAAATGGCGATGGCCGTTTTTTCTTGTGCACAAGTTGAATTATTTTCTTCTCTTATGCTATTTAATTAACCTATGATATTAATATCATCTAAATCATATACTATGATTTATATATCTATGATTAGCATGAAATAGAATTTTATCCTATAGTTTGGCCAAATGGCCGAGAACTACCTATATATGTATACAAATTCTAATTGTCTTATTTATCTCACTCTTGCATGTATGTATCTATAATTCAGATTTTATAACAACAAATCTCCCACTAATGATACATTTTAGCTATTTCAAGATAGTGTAAGACACTAATGATTGGGAACCCATTAGTGAATAAACTAGTATTAAAATGTGAAGGGTCTCTTGTGTGTATTGGAGAGAGGCCGAGATGGAGGAGGCTATAGGGGGGTCTTGTTCAGTTTTTATTTCATTTTACTCTACACTCAAACACTCCACTCTTACTCTCTCCAAACCTCCCATCATCTCTCTCAAAACTCTTCTCCTTCTTTCCCATTTTCCACCGAAACCGAGAGCTCTCTCCTCTCCAAGCTTCGATTTTCTCTTCTCACTCCATACAACACCTTAAAACCTTGTACTTGGTTCCATCCTTACATATCACAAGGTAGGAGTCGAATAGAAGCTTGTTGGTTCATGAAACTTTCGAAAATTTTCAAAAGATGTCTAGTTCATTACATGTGTGTTAGATGTTCTTTGTTGATGATATCTTGTTAATGCATGTGTATTGATGATAAGAGGTATGTAGATATGTGTTCTTGTTCTTGAAATGAATTGCATGTGGGTTTGACTTCAAAATTTTCGAATCAATGGCTATAGTGTGTCTTGAGGATGTGTAGCAATGTGTTGTGAAGCTTTGAGTATGTTTTAAAAATTTATTCAAACATGTATGAAATTTTCTAAATGACCGAGACCTATGCAAGGTTGTATGATTTGAATCTATGAATTATGATGTTATATATATGCATATGGTAGTATTTGAAAGATTTAAAAGGATCCATGCTATTTTCTTTTGAAACCGAGAGCATAAGGATTTTAAGTGGGTGTATGATTTTATTTTTGTACATGCAATGTGATATTGTTGATTTATGATGTGTGAGAATGTATATAAATTGTTTGGAAATTTTAGAGCACTCTAGCTAAAATTTCTATATATGACCGAAATATATATATGTATAATTCTTTGACAAATGATTTTATATGAGACATGCAATGACATATAATTACTCTATGATATTTTGAAAGCCTATAGAATTTAATTAGAATTTTTAGAAATTTCTATCTATTTTTTTTTAAAACCGAGAGCCATCTATATATGTATATATGTGTATGATTTTATTCTATAACATGCAATGATGTTTAATTACTCTAGAGCATGAACTTCATACCTTATGATTTAATTAGAAATTTTGGAGATGTCTACCTATTTTTTAAAGAGAACCAAGCTATATATATGTAAGTTGATGTATGATTTTCATCTAGAACATGCAAACATATATTGTTGATTCAAGATGATACATATACTTCATATAAATTGTTTGGAAATTATGGAAAATTTTATCAATTATTTCAAAAAAATACGGAAGCCTATAGATGTGTATAAGTTAATGTGTGATTTTTATTTAGTACATGCAATGCTAAATTATTAGCTTAGAATATGTTTTATGCATTCTATGTGTTATTGGAAATTTTAAAAATCAATTACCTACTTTATTCAAATAAACCAAGAGCTAAGCTCAATATGGTGATGAATAAATTGGTTTTGATAGTTGTTGTGTTGAAATGTTGCTATAATATGATTTATGTGCATATTATGATTTTTGGAAAATT
The DNA here is from genome assembly GCA_036937905.1 of Salvia rosmarinus. NCBI lineage: Eukaryota > Viridiplantae > Streptophyta > Magnoliopsida > Lamiales > Lamiaceae > Salvia > Salvia rosmarinus. Next base: position 16,382,046 of record CM072814.1, read on the forward strand.
TTATAAAATTATTTGTTAAACATTATGAAAGTGCCGAGAGCTATGGAATCAATTACATGATATAACATTGTTATATAGTGGATTATGTGACATAAATATGTCATGGACTAATGTTTGGACCTTGTGTTAATTTATTGGAATTTTAGAAAATTATTGGGCATTTATTTTAAAATGCCAGACCTTATAAAATAATAAGGTGACATTCGAAATTGTTTGGTTGATATTATGACATATTAATGACCATAGTGTATATTAATACACTATATAATATTAGAAAAATTTTAGACATTGTTTGGTAATTTTCATAATTACGAGAAATTCTAAAGAATTTCTAAGGATTTTAAATCCTTTTAATCAATTTATTAATAAATTATATGTCTAATATTATTTTAGACATATTTGGAAATTATGGACAATTTTAGAAAATAATTGGTTGGTAAAACACAAAATAGCCATGAGCTATTTTTAAAATTTGAATAAGGATTTTAAATCCTTAAATTAGTTATTTATAATGAATTATATGTTTAAAAATTATTTTAAACATATTAAAACAGTTTATAAAAAGAAATCAATTAGAAATTGATTTTGAAAGAATTTAATATTAAAGTATGACTTAGTAATTAAATTACTAAGAAAAGTCAAAATTGTTGACTTTTGAAATCAACGTCACGAATCGTTCGATAAATACGCTGTCTGCGTAAAACGCATCAATTGCTAATGACATCACGTTGATATGAAAGGATTTCATATTTGAAGTCGTGAAATCGAAAACGTGAAAACGTTGGACCATTTACCAAGAGGTAAATTGGTAATTTTCAACACATATCTAGTCTCTATCGAAGAACGAGAAATGTTAAGATGATATTGCTTGAGAAACGAATTAAATTCATTAAGGAATTCAATTCACATCGATATGAAATATCGAATTTTATTATAGACTTTGTAAGTGCCGAATTACGTAAACGACGTACTAAAGCATCCTTTTTATATAAAGGTGTGAATGACGATGCACCACCGGACGTTGACGAGTAAAGAAAACGTTAAAGGCGATCAATAATTTCGGTGGGCCCTTTTCTTACCTCACTATTGTGGGCTTTATTACTAAAACAGAACAACTTTGCTGCTCTTTTCAACTGTCCTTGTTTACAGTACTTTTCAACTATTGTTACAATTGTTTAAATGATTACCTGCCAAATTTTTTATGTTCTGTGTGTCTTATCCTATCCATGAATGATGTGATGTTGTTGGGTTATCCCCAATTTGTGAATGAAAATCGATATCGGATCCTATCTTGGAAGGCTTACACCGCCAGGATTAACGTGTACACCGATGGTGACCGTCTTTGTAAGGACAATTCACGACCGATCACGGGTCGTAGAAGGAGGCCTCCTTCACGACTTTCGACTATGATAATATGATGGAATGATAATAAGGGATATAGATTACGTGCACCAAGAAAATGCTTGCAAGCAACTTTTAAACTCGTGAAAATATTTTAGTAAGCACAAGGCATTTTCAAATAAAACCTCGTGTCTTACCAAGATATTGGCGAGTAATTCAATGAAAATAAAATGTTTTCGGCATAAGTCCACCGGGTACAAATTTTGTACTTAGCCCCATGTTTGTTTTAAATGTGCGAGTTTGATGATGGAGGAGTGTTGAGAAAGTCATTTGTCCTTGATGTTTGTTAGGAATGGATAACCTTGAATACATATCGTCGTATATGTATTCACACTTTTCATTGCAACTACGAACTGTTTTACCTTTATGTTGAATGTTAAGATATGTGAATTATGAAGCCCTTCAGACCGTAATATCCTTTGGATCTGTTGGCTTAAACCTTTGGATCCGAAATGTTATAAGTGTATGTTTCATCCTAAGTTCCATATTCTCAAGTGTTATCGTGACAGTCTTACGAACCCATGAATACTATTCCTAGTAACAGTCCGCTCACTCCGGGTTATCCTGAGTGTGGTCGTGATATTTTTCTTACTACCAAAGAAAATTTATTTGTACTCACTACACCCCGTCCCAAACCTCTAGACGATTTATCTACTGATGAGGAGCGCAAGGAGCACGAGAAATGGGACAAATCAAATAGAATGACAAAGTGCCTTCTTTTGGTCACCATGTGCGAGTCCCTGCAACTCCAGCATCAAGAGATGGAAGATGCAGCCACTATATGGCTAAATCTCATGAAATCGTATGAGGAGTCGGATAGAATCGCTTGTCATAATTTGACAAAATCAATAATGTCAAGTGTTTTGCATGTTTTTGTTTTGTTTTTCTTTGTTTTGTTGTCGACGTTTTGATTCCATTCGGTTATATTTGAACATCTTTTATTGGAATCGTGATCGTTTTGGTTTTGTGCGAGGAAGGTTCATGTTGAATGCATTTGAGCTCTTAAGCGCGCAGGCGTCGGACTCGGGCGTGGTCTGGCGCCGGTGCGCGTTGCATCGCGAGCCAGCGCTCGACAAGGCCGCGTCCGGCGGTTCCCGACAGCGGCGCCAAATTTGTTTCAACTAAAGTATACTCTTAATTGACTCACAATCGAATGAGGTGTTGTAATAGGGAAAGCTAACCTGAGTGGTCTCTCAAGGAAAACTTAACAAGCGTTACTAAGTTGCCACAAAACAATTAAAATCTAAACACTCTAATCTCAAAGGGTTGATAGATTACCTAGGCAAGAAATTATTAAACAAAGAAAGACGAATTAACTCAGGCGAAATTGACAAAGCAGATAAATTCCTGGCAAAATTAAACCTAAATCGAAGAACATGGAATCGAAATTATAATCCTAGACATGAATGGAAAAGATCAAGCGAAGACAAGATTACTCGACGAATATCAATACTAATCATAACCAACATAGAAATCAATAACAATCAAATACGCAGATTAAACTGAATAAAGCAATAGAAGAAACTTACTAACAAAGCGAGCGATGGAATTGATAATAAACTTTCGAATATGAATCGATATCCTCACGATAATTCTTGAATCACAATTTCAAAAGATAAGAGAAGGAATAAATTCTGAATTATGAACTAGAGAAGAAGTTCTCGTCTGGAACTTGCAGAAACAAAAGATGGAAAAGAAATAATGAAAGTAGGTTTTCAGCGTTCGAAAAACGTATATATATCGGCCCAAAACTAACGCACGGCGCCGGACTCGATCCCAGCGTCGGACTCGTGCGCTCGCAAACAAGGGCATCCCAGCAGCAAAATCAACGTCTTGACAGACATGAAATCAATTATGGCACGAGCAAAACCAATACCGGAACACATATAACCGGCAGATGATTGAGCGTAATCGGCGCATGGCCGCCCTCGAAGCCCAATGGAACGCATGGACTACCTTTCATGGCGCTCCTCCTCCACCACCGCCGCCGACCAATAGTGATTCTTCACTATTGGGCGTTAATGTTTTCCTTTTGTTTGTGTTTTGTTCGCTTCCTTTTTTCGTTGTTTTGCTTCTCTCTTTCTGCTTTTGTAGGCCTTGTCTTTTGTTGCTTCCCCGTTCCGTTAAATGCCTTGAAGTCCCTCCGCCTTTCTAATATTTTATATGCAATGAGGTCCTTGCTGCTTTTAAGTGTGGGGGGGTTTCATTTGTCTTTGTTGTGTTTTGTCGTTTCTTAACTTTTTGTTGGATTAGAGACGATTTTATCTTCTTGAAATCAATGGTGTATGAAGAATTATGCCTTAAGTTGAATTAATTGCGTTTTGATCTGAATTTCTTTGCATCTTGGTATATGGTTTTTAGTTTAATGAAACTTAGGTGTCAATTTGAACTGTGGGACATAATTAGAAAGCTGTGTTTAGACAAGGTGTGTGATCGGATGTCATTTGCTTCAAATGGAACCCGTCTCTTGTATGATCTTCAAGAAAAGTGGACAATATAAAAAAAAAAAAAAAAAAGAGAAAAGAAAATATGTCGTTATTGTGAAATAAGTGGGCTTAAAATTCGAATAAGGGGCTCTACCCCTCTTGCTTGTGTTGTCTCTCGAATGGAGACTCTTTGCTATGGGTATAGATATCTACGTTAGGATACTCGAGTGTACAACTTGAAGGTTCCACCTAACGATTATTGTCCTATAATCGGTTTTAAGTTCCACATGTTCTTATTTGTTGTTGTCATTTGAGATATCTTACATGAAAGGGAACCATATAAGTTGTATATTGATTTCTGAAAGCATGTTGAGTCGAAGCACAACTATTCTATGATTAGTCACATGTTTGGATTGATAAATGAGGATCATTGTATTGAGAACTATATTATTGAGATGCATTGAATGGATGTGAATATGTGATTAATTCTATTTGAAGTATTGATTCTATGTGTACCATTCCTTTCAAGAAACTAAGATTTGCTCGAGGACAAGCAAAGAGTTAAGTGTGGGGTGTTGTTTTGCATGTTTTGTTTTGTTTTCTTTGTTTTGTTGTCGACGTTTTGATTCCATTACGGTTATATTTGAACATCTTTTATTGGAATCGTGATCGCTTTGGTTTTGTGCGGGAAGGTTCATGTTGAATGCATTTTGAGCTCTTAAGCGCACAGCGCCGGACTCGGCGTGGCGGCGGCGGGTGCGCTGCATCGCGAGCTGCGCTTCGACAAGGCCGCATCCGCGGTTCCCCGTCCGGCGCCAAGACGCCTTATTCGCCAGCGCCCGCGTCCGCGTTTCCCCATGTCCGCGTCTGGCATCCTCAATCCGCGGCGCCAGCGTCCGAAGTTTCCGCGCGTCCGAGATCGACACCCTATGTACGACTCGTCGCAGAGAGTCATCGAGTCCGGCGCCTCATATCCGTCCGGCGCTGCGCGAAGTGTCAGAACTCGTCCAGAGAGTCGACGAGTCCGCGCCCTTACGTCCGTGGCCGGCTAGTTCGTCCGTGGTAACCCGGCCCGCGCCGGCTGAGTCCGTATTGGGATGCCCTTGTTTGTGAGCGACGAGTCCGTGGCGCCGATCGAGTCCGGCGCCGTGCGTTAGTTTTGGGCCGATATATATACGTTTTTCGAACGCTGAAAACCTACTTTCATTATTTCTTTTCCGTCTTTTGTTTCTGCAAGTTCCAGACGAGAACTTCTTCTCTAGTTCATAATTCAGAATTTATTCCTTCTCTTATCTTTTGAAATTGTGATTCAAGAATTATCGTGAGGATATTGGATTCATATTCTGAAAGTTTATTATCAATTCCATCGTTCGTTTTGTTAGTAAGTTTCTTCTATTGCTTTATTCAGTTTAATCTCTGCGTATTTGATTGTTATTGATTTCTATGTTGGTTATGATTAGTATTGATATTCGTCTGAGTAATCTTGTCTTCCGTTTGATCTTTTCCATTCATGTCTAGGATTTATAATTTCGATTCCATGTTCTTCGATTTAGGGTTTAATTCTTGCCTAGGGAATTTATCTGTTTTGTCAATTTCCGCCTAGTTAATTCGCCTTTCTTTGTTTAATAATTTCTTGCCTAGGTAATCTATCAACCCTTTTGAGATTAGAGTGTTTAGGATTTTAATTGTTTTTGTGTGGCAACTTAGTAACGCCCTGTTAAGTTTTCCTTGAGAGACGACTAGGGTTAGCTTTCCCTATTACAACACCTCATTCGATTGTGAGTCAATTAAGAGTATACTTTTAGTTGAAACATCAAGTTCAATGAAGGAAAGCGATTCAGTGCATGACCATGTAGAGGAAACGATCAATCTCTTCGGAGAGCTCGAATTGGTTAGAGGATATATTGATGACGTAGTCAGAATCGATATGATCCTCAACACTTTGCCCAAGTCTTTTGATAACTTCCGTTATGGAGTAGTCCTTTATGATAAGAGTTATACTCTAGATTCATTGCAAGAGGATATAGTAACGGAAGAACGCAAAATGGGCAAAGGTGCACAGTCTTTAGTACACACCTCAAAGAAAACCACTACTTTATCGAAAGATGAAAAGGAAAGTGGAATTCAAGAGATGCTAAGACTAAAGAAAAGAGTGGAGTAATACAAAGGGTTCTACCAATGGTTTGAAAAGCCAAGGAGAAGGGCAAATGTTTCAGTGCGGTGAGACCGGGCATTGGAGGCTAAGTGCCCCAAGTTCAAGGCTCAAGGTACGCCATTTGCTTTAGTAACGGAAACATGTTTAGCGACTTGTTCTACTCATTCATGGGTAGTAGATACGGGTGCGACTAATTATGTTTGTTACACATTGCAGGGGTTCCTGCGGACAAGGGAGCTGTATGATGGCGAGATAACAATCTCCATGGGCAACGCGACGAAAGTCGAGGCCGTTGCAGTCGGAGATGTTACTTTATGTTTTGATAGAACAGTTTTAGTTTTAAAAGACATTTTATATGTGCCGGAATTTCGGCGGAACCTTATTTCCGTTTCCAAACTATTTATTCATGGATATTCAGTTGTTTTTGATAGTGATATTTCTATCATAAGAAATGACGAAGTTATCTGTGGTGACACTTTATATAATTCGCTTTATACTATTTCTGTCAAATATAATACCTTTAATTATGTTGCATCTACATCAAACCTTAAAAAGAGAAAGTTTTCTTCGCAAGATGACACCACATTTCTATGGCATCTTAGATTATGTCACATTAATCTAAATAGGATCCAAAGACTGGCTAAGAATGGAGCGTTGGGTGATCTCACAGTTACTCCATTCCCAGTCTGCGAATCCTGTATAGAAGGAAAGATGTCGACCAGACCCTTCAAAGCGAAGGGTTATAGAGCCAAAGAAGTGTTGGAGTTGGTCCATTCTGACCTGTGTGAACCTATGTCCATACAAGCTCGTGGAGGGTACGAGTATTTTGTCACTTTCATTGACGATTACTCAAGGTACGGATACATATACCTGCTTCACCGCAAGTCTGAATGATTTGAGAAATTCAAAGAATTTAAGGCGGAAGTGGAGACGAAGCTTGGTAAAAGTATCAAATCACTGCCGTCTGATCGCTGTGGTGAATACCTCAGTAACGAGTTTATGGACTATTTGGTGCAGTGTGGGATTACCTCTCAGCTCACTACACCAGGCACACCACAACAAAATGGGCAGTCCAGCACATGTGCTGAACAAGAAAGCTGACAAGTTGGAGTCTAGATCTGATGCAAGGCTGTTTATTGGCTATCCTAGGGGAACGAATGGTGGTTATTTCTATAGTCCTAAGGATCAGAAGGTCATTATTAGCACTAATGCCCGATTCTTAGAAGAAGATTATATGAAAAACCATAAATCCAAAGTTGAAATCATTCTTCAAGAATTAGAAGATGATCATATTCCACCATCGATTAAGCCAAAGGTACCAGATGTCGTGTCTAGTGGGAGGGATCGACACCAGATACTTCAAGAAATTGAAGTGGGTCGAGTTCCACTTGAGATACCGACCGTATGAGTGGCTCATATCCGACAAGTTGTGCAAGATAGAGAACCACAATTACCGCACCCACCGCTGCCATTGTGCCGATGGCGCCTCGTCGTGAGTGGGAGGTTGTTCGTCAACCCGAGTGATTTATGTTCGTGGGTGAATCTTGGTTTAGTCCCGTGAAACGAGCGCACAATAATCGACCCATGGACATACGGTGAGGCGATACAAGACATTGATGCAAGATCATGGCACATCGCTATGGACTTAGAAATTGAGTCCATAACACTATGGATGTATACGAAAGACACCTTTACCGGATGGCAAGGAAGCCATAGGTAGTAAGTGGGTATACTAGAGGAAGAGATTCGGATGGAGAGGTTTCGACTTTTAAAGCCGTGCTTGTGGCGAAAGGGTACACTCAGATTGAGGGCATCGATTTCGATGAGACCTTTCTCCTCTAGCAATGCTCAAGTCCATCGTAATTCTTCGGCCATATGAGCCCACTTAAACCTTGAGGTTTGGCAAATGGATGTGAAAATCGCTTTTCTAGCGGTTACCTTGAAGAAGGTAGAGACATCTATATGCAAAGAACCCAAGGTTATGTGGTGAAGGTGAAGAGCATCTAGTATGGAAGCTTAAGAAGTCCATTTATGGACTTAAGCAAGCTTCACGATCCCGGAACTTACTCTTTGACGAGGTGGTAAAGTCCTATGGATTTACCCAGTTGCCTAGCGAAAGTTATGTGTATCGTTTAGATGTCAACGGTGACGTGGTATTTCTTGCACTTTTCGTAGATGACATCCTTCTACTTGGCAACAATGTGAAGTTGTTATCGGGGCGTAAGAGTTGGTTATCCGATCGGTTCAAATGAAAGACTTAGGAGATGCAGCGTGCATTCTTGGGATCAAGGTTTACCGAGATCGCAAGAGGAAAATGTTGAGCTTATCTCGGGCGCCTTACATTGATCTTTGTGATTACTCGTTTTAGTATGCGCACCGCCAAGAAATGATTGCTACCTTCGGGCATGTCGCTCCTTTATTTAAGGAGCGATCACCTATGACCGCAAAGGAGATAGAAGAAATGAGACAAGTTCCTTACGCTTGCCGTAGGAAGTCTCATGTATGCAATGCTATGCACGAGGCCGATATACGCTATGCGGTAGGCATAGTAGCTAGATATCAATCTAACCTCGGATAAGCTCATTGGATCATGGTAAATCATATACTCAAGTACCGAAAAGGACTCGAGATTATAGGCTGGTTACCATGCGGATAGTCTAATGCCTTTGGGTTATTCGGACTGGATTTTCAAGCCGACCGTGATGAGAAAAAGTCTACCTCGGCTATGTGTTTACCTTGGGAGGAGGCAGATCCCTGGCGGAGTGCAAAGCGGTGATGCATTGTAGACTCCACCATGGAAGCGAATATGTAGCCACTTGAGGTCGCTAAAGAGGTTGTATGGTTCAAGAACTACCTCATGGATCTAGATGTGGTACTGGTTTGCCCAAGAGTATCATAGTTCATCGTGATAACTCGGTGCGATGGCAAACCCAAGGAACCACGGACCCACAAGGCAACGAAACACATAGAGAGAAAGTAACATGTCATACGAGAAATCGTTAGACGAGGAGACGTGCTGATTGAAAAGATTGGTACTGCGGATAACCTAGCTAACCCATTCACGAAGAGCCTGCCGCAAAAAGTCTACGAAGAGCATGTTCGAGAACTTGGATTGCGCAAGATGGCACTCACTTAGAAAGGAAACTTTGTATAAGTGGGAGAAACAAAGTGATGGTATTGTTTGTAATAGCTAGTAGAGACACATTGTATACTAAAGTTTGCTTTAGTATAAGTGGGAGATTGTTGGTTTGTATAATGGGCAGCAGCTTGGTTGAGCTTGTATACAATGTTTCCTGTTACCACTATTACAATCTCCTATCTGAATTGTTTACTTGATTGCATATGTATGTCCATTTATCTCATATATAAGTTAGATCATACAGTGTGTTGTAGATCATAGAAGTTTGTATGATTGGTCAAGCTTAATGAGATATAAAAAGTATCATAGCTGAGATAACTTGAGGACGAGTTGTCGGTATAGGCTGCGGTATAGATAAGAAGTAACTTGACTTGGTTGTTTATCTATACCGGACGCCCTCGACGTATTGATGGATCACGATGAGATGGGTTCTTCTATCTGACCGCCGTGAAGAACCTAGATCTCGGTGACTTACGTTGATCTAAACCTCGATAAAGTATTAGGTGAGTATGAGTTGCTGACCATCACTTTGACTTGTTATGAGTAAGGGTTACATGAGATAACCTAAGGTTCTCTGCATCTTGGGTGGTGGCAGTGCTTGTATGTCATGCTAGTTACCTGTATAGAGTCACCGTATCCGTTTAGGATGATGACGTCCCCTTAAGGAGCTCAAAAGATTTATTGTACTAAGCCCTGCAGGTTGAGTTATTTCAAGTACAATAATAAGGTTGAGTGGTACTACTTAAGGAATTAAAGTAATTAATTATTTTAAGCAGTTAGATCGCTGTAAATAATTAATGGACGTACGATATCTTAAATACGGGGATTCGTAAAGTTTAAATGCGATCCCTACTCATCTTCGAAAATAAAGGGGTAAGTCAGCATTTATTCTGTAGTGACATGAATAAATGTTTATGAATTAATTTATGTTCTGGGCTGAACATAAGATAATTAATTTATTTGAGGCCCATCTTTATTCCTTGCATTTGATCCCTGGGCTGGCCCATCCAGGCCTTTTAGCTTAGAGAAATTCGATCCTCTTCTAATAGAGTCCCTATAAGTGATATGATTATATTTATTAGATATGCATAAATCCTATCAAGATAGGATTTAGGGTTGCATTATAAATATAAGGTGAGAGAGAAAATCAAGGTTAATGCTCAAGCAATATTTTCGAGAATTATACTTCCTAAAGTGTGAGAATTTTCGAAAACTTTGAGAAAGAGGAAGAAGACGAATTTCTATAGCATTCTCCATAGATTGCCCTTACTCGGCATTGGAGTTTAGGCAATCGGGACACAGTCCAGAAGATCAAAGCATGAGTCTTGATCCGTTCTTCCCGACAGATTCGCAGGTAAACACTAGAAAACTCCTACGTGTTGCAATTAATTATATAGGTGCATGCTAGGAACATAATCAATGTATGGTGAATTAAACATCCAAGATAGATCATCGAAAGATGGCTAAAATCAGATTTTCCTACAGTTGTATGAGTATTGAAGATAAAATGTGTTGTCGAAATAAATTTAGCCATATGTTACAAATCAAAAGGAATAGTACTATTATAATAATTCATAAAATATATATTGAAAACCAAATTCATTTTATTTTTATTTTTTAGCAATCAATTAAAAAGATGTACTGAAAAATGTACAGTTATGATAAAATAGCCAAATTTAGAGTTTGATGGAGGAAATAATAGAGTTTAATATTAAAAAGTGGGATAGATAACTCTCATTAATAACAAGTGTAGGAATATTATATTGTTTTGGAGCAAAGGAATATTATATTTTGTTTTATTCCATGGGAGCACCTCTCAAAAAGCAAGAGGCAGTGAGGAGAGAAAAGGGGTACGTTTCTGAGTTTGGTGATGGTGTTGAGGAGTTCGGGACTGAGAAGGCGCGAGGGCATAACAGTAATTTCGCAGGTGCTCGCAGCGGTGACGTCGGCGGCGGCTGCCTTCTTGTTGATGCCCGAGATATTTCTCGGTGGTGATGGTCGGAGCCGGATCTTCTTTTTCGCTGAGGCCAACGGCGGCTCCGGCGGAGGGGGAAGCGCCCTCATTCCCTCTTCTTTCAATGTCGGAATAGCCATCGCTGTCACGGCCATGGCTGGTCTCGCGCTCGCCGCCACCCTCGTCTACTCCTCCCGTAGGTAAAGACGAACACCAATCAAATCAAATCAATCTGAGTTTTCATCAAAATTGATCTTTAGCTGTAACCCTAGCAGACGGATTTGGGGGAGTTTTTTGTGTATAGGTTTGAATTAGACGAAGTAGACACAGATAATTAGGTATACATAAATGTTGGTACAAAAACAACCAATGATGAAAGCGCTGAGGCGGAGCCACACCTTTCTGGGGTCGAATAATACGACGCCGTCCGCTTCCTCGTCGTCATCGGCATCGTCATCTTCGTCGTGGATTCATTTGAGATCGGTTTTGTTAATAGTTGCTTCTTCATCATCATCCTCGTCTTCCTCACCGGTTTCTTCTGATCGGTTAGTTTTTTTTTCCACTCTACTTTCTTCCTCAGACTTTGGGTTTTTGATCCTTTGTTTTTAATTCTTTGCCTAAAGATTTCTTTTTTATTTTCGTTCTCTCTCCTAGCGTCTTCTTCCTCATTTCTCAATCCCGAAGGTTCTTGCCTAATATCATAGAATATTCAAAGCCCAACAATTCTCTTAAACTTTAGGTATTTGTATTTTATCTGAACTGATTTGGTGAATTAGAAGATTTTCGGTGATCAAAGGGTACCTGGGGTGATCAGGAGGTATTGAGATGGGACTTTCTTAGTAAGATCTGGGAGGTAATAATCAAATTCTAGGGTTAAGCGACGAATTAAATAAGTATTTTTGAATTTGTTGGAGAATCAAAGAACGTAGCTTTTGCTATTCCCTTCGGTTTGTAGCGGTTTAATTTCTGACACCAACACAAGAAGTTATTCGAGTTACTTTCTAGGGAAGAATCAGGACTCAGGATTGTACTTTGTTAGTGTGAAGAATATGTAGTTCATCTTCACTTTTTATTTTCCTGCATTCTAGTTACTGTTATTATTTTTCTTGCGATGGAATGTTATAGTTTTTGATCAATTCTTTACAGCAGAAGCCTTAAATCTCCTTGGTCTAGAAGGAGAAGGAAACATGCTCTCTTGGCCAAACAATGGAAGGGTTTGTTTGATGCTGATGGGAGGCTTTCTGATGGAGGAGTCAAATTTTTGAAGAAAATCCGAACTGGGGTATGCTTCTCTTATAGTTTATACAAAAGTTGTGTTACAACCTCAATGCAGTTTTCTTAGAATGTTTCTTTTCTGTATGCAATTATGCTCTAACTTCAGTTATTTATTGAATTTGTTGCAGGGTGTAGAACCTAGCATACGGATGGAGGTTTGGCCCTTCCTTCTTGGAATGTAAGCTTTCTCATTTGTTGCTTTCACCATTTTATAGCAACTTTGATGAGCATTACAATTTGAGAAATCCCATTGCTTTGGATCCCTTGCACTAGCAATGTTTATAGGCTTATGATCTCACTCTCAACACGCTGTGTATTTAATTTTAGTATATATAAATTATGGCTATAGCTGTTTGATGACATAATGCAATGTACTTCACAATTTTCTGTTAAAAGGTTTTGGATCTTCTTTGGCCATGACATTACTCTCATATTCAGTATGACTATTCACCTTTTTAAAGCTTGTCATGGTTTCGTTATGAGTCTATTTGGTGTTTACTCTCCCTTTGTAATATAAAGATAGAGACTTCGATGGTTGCTAGCTAAAACTCAGTTACCATATTACTCTGATAGTGTAACCTTAAAAGACCCCATAAAAACAACCTTCTAGGTTCTGTGCTTAACGTTTATGAAGAGGGTGGTGAGAGAATGCTTGTCCAAAGAATAAACTGTCTTTTAAATGATAAGTGCTCTTGGAATACAAAGATTTGCTTGCCTTAATTCATTATGCAAGGATCCTACATTCCAAAAAGAAGAGTATATTCTAGTTGTATCTTATGGTAGCATATTTTTGTGTGTGTTCTTTCTCACCCCTGCTGGATGGTAATGCTCTTCTTTTGTAACTGGATTGTTTATCATTTCAGGTATGATGTGAAAAGCTCAAAGAAAGAGCGAGATGCCATTAAAGCTCAAAAGAGGTATGTTTTATTCTCACATGGCCCTAGTTTTGGTTGGAGCTGGAATAGGGAAATCCCCTGCAACGCACCCCTTAAAAAACTAAAAGTAAAGAAACCAATATTGTCGTATTGTTTTCTATTGTCGTATTGTTTTCTAGGAAGCTAATCCATGTTTACAAGTATCTGTCTTTCTGCAGCAGCTCTTTCACTGATATCAGTAGGTGGACTCTCATTAGGTTAGGTCATGCTATACTCAAATAATCTAAGTACTTGAGATGCAATATTGATTAAAGCAGTGAAGGACCTTTCTTCTTTTGTTTTTTCATCATCTCTAGAAGCCTTCTTAAAATCTGGCCTTCTGTAGAAATTCTTGGCTTGAACATCTTCATAAATGGTGAAGCTGCTTTGCAAACTTGATACTAGATGATAATATTTGCGTGGTTTTTTATTTTTCATTAAGATAACCAAGGGTTTTATCACAAAATGGGTCTGCCCTGTTTTCTTTGTTTTCCCAACAAATGCATGTTCTCTTAGAACCTTCCATTATAAAGCAGTCAAAAGATCGTATGGATGGTGACAATCTGTATTTTCTTGATTTGTTTCTAACCCTTGGCCCCTTGCTATATGATTCTTTTCTGTTTTCTCTTGTAACTTATTTATACTCACATTTTGCATTACTACAGGAAAGAATATGTAGAGCTACGGAAACAGTGTCGTCAAATTTCCAAACGTGGTGTAAAGAGTTTTAAATTAAAAGAGGCATCTGGAAACAATAGCAATGAGGATGGTGGAGATAGCAGTCAGGTTTTTGATTCTTCAAGTGTGGATGAAGCTACTAGTGCCAGACCTTCTGTATCAACAGAGGTTGCTAGTTTGTCTGTTGAGTTACATGGACGCAGGGAGTTAGTGGAGCAGGAAGAAGACGATGGCGGAATTACTAATGAAAACATTTCAAACATTTCTGAAGCTGAAACGGATTCATTGGATTCTGATTCCTCTGAAGATCTGGATGACACCAAACCTCTTCTCACATCAATGGAAATTGAAGATGATAATCTTTATGAGCCTGTGTATTCAGCTCTTGGTAATCTGACCACGAGGCCCGTATCTTATAAAGTTGAAGATTTTGCAACATGGCAGAGAATCATACGCCTTGATGCTATACGGGCTAATGCTGAATGGGTCATATATTCCCCTTGTCAAGCTTCGGTGTCAGAAGAGAAGGCACACCAACTGGCAGAGAGTGTTGGATTGAAGGACTATGATCATCTCGAGCCATCTAGAATTTACCACGCGGCTCGTCTTGTTTCTATTCTCGAATCTTACGCTTTGTACGATTCTGAGATTGGTTATTGTCAGGGTATGAGCGACTTGCTTTCTCCAATCATATCCGTGATAGAGGAAGACCACGTGGCTTTTTGGTGCTTTGTGGGTTTCATGCGGAGAGCTAGGCATAACTTCCGTCTCGATGAGGTTGGAATCAGGAGACAGCTGAACATTGTATCGAAAATCATAAAATGCAAGGACTTGAATCTGTACAGGCACTTGGAGAAGCTTCAAGCGGAAGACTGTTTTTTTGTGTATAGAATGGTGGTGGTGTTGTTCAGAAGGGAGTTGACGTTTGAGCAGACACTTTACCTTTGGGAAGTGATGTGGGCGGATCAAGCAGCAATTCGAGCAGGAATCATAAAATCTGCCTGGCGACGGATGAGGCTGAGGGCGCCACCAACGGAGGATCTGCTACTCTATGCGATAGCTGCTTGTGTGCTGCAAAAGCGGAGGTTGATCATCGAGAACTACAGCAGCATGGATGAGATCATGAAGGAATGCAACAGCATGGCTGGTCACCTCGACGTTTGGAAACTCTTGGACGACGCTCATGATTTGGTAGTCACCCTCCATGACAAGATTTAGCCCCCTTCACCTCCGAGGTTTTTCTTTCTTTGCCTTATTTATGTATTATTGCCCGCGCTGAGGATTCCCTAGTGAAGTGGCGACATGCTAACAAAGTTGTTTAAGAAATTGCTCTCCATTGTCGCTTAGTTTTGTTTTTTTCTCTTTTGGATGACGGCAGAAACCCAAATAGGATGTAACCTTATTATTTACAAAAATGTCATCCTGCAGTGATAGGCCTGTCTATTAATTAAGAATTTATCAATTGAGTTATCATTTGGTTTAAACTTTTTTTACTTGTTAAATAAGTTCTTTAGTAATGCATTAGCATTGATTTTTACTAAATATCAAAATGATTGGAAACGAAGGAAAATATAAAAATACATAATTCGTTAACATAGGTCAGCGAAGATTTCTGCGTAAAAGAGTCCCAATTTCATTCGAGATGCTTTTAGCATGATGCTGAAAATATTTTACGATATTTTTATTGGTGACCTACATATGTTTCTCTACAAATATTTAGCACACGTCGTTTGATTCAAAGACGATCTCAATTGTTGCGTCTTTTAAAATTGTTCTAATATTATAATTTCTTTGAAAGAATTTGGTCTATTATACTCCTTTCGTCTTTGATATATAGTTTTATCTTTTGCTGGCATGATCTTAATAAATACAATGAGTGTAAAGTGAGTGAAAAATGAGACTCACATAATAAAATATGTTATGTGAATTAAAAAGATAGGTCATGAGTTTTTTTTTTTTTAAATAAATGAACTGAGTGTAAGTAAAAGTATTGATTTTAAGTGAGGTCCATATCTATAAAAGAAAAATAAACGAATTTTGTGTACGTATCGATTTGGAATTAAATGAACAAATATGGTGGATGGAGGGAATAACACTCCAAAAGAACATTAGGTAAATAAGACATTCATGCCACTAATTATTAAATTCGAAGAATATTAAACAAGGGTAAATAAGATGTATTGATGGTCTTGAGACTAGTAAGCTCAGGTGTATGAGAGGATTGCACCTGATGTAAATTTTTCAGGTTTTTTTTCCTGAGTGAGAGTGAATCAGTTTTCAGAAAGAAGCCCTACTGATAATTGAGTAACTTATTAGTTAGAAAGTTATCTTATATGATTTATATGTGGAATGTAGTGGTAAAAGTTTTACTCGGTTACCTAATGTTGGATCAGTGATTAGTCAGTTAGATGTATATTGTCTGATTAGTTCAAGACATTTAAATCTATAAGACATTTAAATCTATGTAGTATGATATGAAAAAGAATGCAGGAACACACAATAATTTTTAATGTGGTTCAGAGCAAACTTTCTTAAAGTGCTTACAGATCTCAGGTTCCTTAGAGATCTATAATCCTTAGGTTATATGCCATAACTGAAACTAAACATAATCAGTGTTTTGTAGCGGAAAAGTAGAGTTGAAATACATGAATACTGATATATATCTCAGGATATCTTTCCCTAGACTCGACAAATAGCTCGGCTCTCTGCTTCACCATTCTCATCATAACTCAATCTGCATATTTAAAAATATATATAAGGCTGAGTGCAAAAGAAGTCAGTGGACACATGCCAAAAGTAATCTTTAAATACAGGATAAAACTATAAATTATCATGCCACCTTATCAGTAACGCGATGAATTTTATATTAGAAAGGTCCAAGTGTATTAAATTCCTTTTATGATTCTTAAAATTCTACTAATCAGTCTAAGTTCTTTTAGTATTTTATTATATCCGAGCTTGTGTTTCGGAAAGTGTTCGAGTATGGAGCCTGAATGGACTGTACACTCTAGCACGATTCCGGTGATCCAACCTTTTGGGCTTATATTTTTTGGGCCCGGGCAGAACCCTAATGAGCTTAGGGTTATGGTTATGTTATTATCTATTTAATAGCCGCTCCTCAATGTAATCCATATCCGAAATTCATATTGAAATCTCTGGCTTGGTATCGCCTCCAGACGTAGTCGTAAGACGAACTGGGTAAAAAATTCTTGTGTTCTTTATTTTCTGTCGTGATTGTGGTGTGTGTTTTTCGCAACAGAAATGTGGCCACCTTCCACATAAACGATTAATTGTGAACCCTCTTGCTGACTCACGATCGTAAGTAGGGATGACAATGAACCGGATTTGGACCAAATCTTGTTAGGTCCAGGTCCAAAATTTTTACTTGGATCCAGATCGATTGGGTCCAAAAAAATTAGATCAAGACCAAGATCCATAAGATCCGCATGATCTAGGGTCTAGACCCAGATCTACTTATTTTCTCTTCTAAAATAAATCCTAAATCAACTATAAATCATAGTAGCATCATAATAATAATCCAAATACAATAACATTATAATAATTCTTGAGAATTTCTACAATCATCACTATACAAGAATATGTTAGTTACAAATTTATTTTAGTTTTCAAGACATCAAATAATATTGCAATAGGAATAGAAGTAGCACACATATCTCAGTAAATAGACAACTCATATCTAATTTATATATAATTTTTTTTTTAAAATTCAAGTTACAATTTTCTAATGTTATTAACCTATAATCCAATCCATAACCTAGTTTATCTATCATCGAATAGAAAGAAAAATAATATAATATACTTACATATGAATTATATATATGGATCCATTGGTCGGATTTGGACCGGATCTGGATTTTAAAGGAATGGTCTGGATCCGATCTAGATCCGTCGAATCCTATTTTTGAAAGATCTAGATCCTGAAAAATAGATTTGGATCTGCGGATCTGGATCAGGTCCAGGATCCACCACCATCTCTAGTCGTAAGTGTACATTAATCCTAGTAGTATCTTACCTAACATAGGATCTGAATTCGATTATGTAATTTGACAAAGTTATGCAGATATGTATTATACACAAATCTCAAAATTTTATGGCAAGACAATATATGAAAAGATTTTTAGATCATTCTTGAAATGAAGATTTTAAATTACTGGTTGTAACAAATTTCCTGCTGTTATATATATATATATAGGGATTGAGTTCTCGTAGTATCCGGTCCCCAGATAGTATATAGTACACAACATAGACCACACATTTTGAATATGTGGTCGTACCATAAGCTGACATGTGGCAGCTCATTTTCTTTTTCTTTTTTTCAAAAATTTTCACAAGGGGCAAAATGGGAAGAAATCAAATCAACCTTCTTCTTCTCCTTCTTGGCGGCAGACTACGGCGCCGGCAACGACAATGGACGGTGCCAATGGAGATGGCAACAGCACTGGCGAACAGCAGCAGCAACATATACGAACAGCAACAAACAACGGATTTTGAAAGAAAGAAAAAACAGAAAAAAAAATGAGAACAAAATTGATAGATTTTGAGAAAAGATAGAAAATGAATTTGATAGATGATTGAAGAATCGAGAGAGATGGTGGCTATGACAATGATTTACGGTGAATTCATCGGTAATCGGGAAAGAGACGACGGAATTGACGGAGAAGGATGGATGAGAGATTTGCTGTCGAAAACCATAGAACTGCATTTAACAAAACTTAAAACTGCATTGAATAAAACATAAAACTACATGTTGACACGAAACACAAACATGCATTTAACAAAGCACGTTCATGCATTTAATAAAACATGTTCATGCATTTAATAAAACATGTTCATGCATTTAACAAACGTAAAAATACATTATTGGTCAACAGGCGCGCGAGCGAGCGTCGGGACGACGCACGAGCACGAGCGCACGCTGGGTGCGCCCGCGCGTTGGGCGCGAGCTTCCACATGCATTATTGTGTTCAACTTCGTGCATTTTTGTGTTCATTTTTGAATGCATAAATCAGTTTAACTAAATGCATGGTTTGTTTTTTCGCAATCACATAACAAATCAAATTACTAATCTTCCCTTACTATAGCGAAATCAGTTAAATTAAACTTAAAAAGTCCAAAAAAATCTCAACCATAAGATTTATGAGATAAGTAGATGAGATTACAACATATTATCTCGAGCTTGGGTATTATTTGATCTCTCATATATATATATATGTGTGTGTGTGTGTATATGTATGTGTGTGTGTGTGTGTGGGGGGGTTAATGCAAAATTATTTTTATCGTGAGAATCAAAGAGTGATGAATTCGTTGTGAAAGTTGATGAATCTATATGGAAAGTTACCGAATCCAAAAAAATAGAATTTTTGCCCCTCATGGGGATTCGAACATGGGTGAAAAATTCCAAATTTTGGATTCAGTAACTTTCACATAGGATTCATCAACTTTCATAGTGAATTCATTTGATTCATTACGAATTCTTGTGGTTCTTAATTTTTTGGTATAAAAATAGTTCTATCAATATATATATATATATATATATCGTCACGCCCCACTCCCACGACGGGACTAGAGGTGACTAATACTAGAATAGTATTATAGACAAAACGATGAGATAGAGGTTCATATCAACGATAGTTAGCATGCTCGATAGTTTCGATATTACAATATCCAATGATTAAACAGGTTTAGGCCATCAGACCCAAAGAATTACCATGGTCTGATGGACCTTAATAGTTCATGACGTAAAGTAAAAGAGTTCAGAGTTTAGCAGCGAAAAGTGTGTGAATACATATATGATGATATGTATTCAAGGTGAACACCAAATCCTAAATAAACAGTCAAGGACACTGGACTCCTCAACACACCCTCCATCATCACCATCAGAGCTCAACCTGCACATTTAAAAACAAACATGCAGGGCTAAGTACAAGAAATTGCACTCAGAGGACTCATGCCGAAAATATTTGATAATATTTGAATTACGCTGCCAATATCGAGTAAGTCACAGGGTTTTAGTTAAAATGCCTTGTGCTTACCAAATCATTTTCACCAGAAACACAATTCGGCCGAGCATTTTCTTGGTGTGTATGGTCCGTATCTCATAGTAACAATTCATAACATTATTAAAATTAAACGTCGAGGAAGGCCTCCCATCTACGACGCCGTGACCGTCCGTAATCCCAGACAAAGACACACGATACTCACAAGCATATGTTAACATAGCGTATAGTTCCAACCTTCACGCCAATCCTAGCTGGGCATTTATCATCCGCACAGACCCGACATTTAAAAGGTCAGGCGACCCAAATGACATAACTGTCATAATAAAGTTCCAACTATCGCCACAGCCCTACCCGGGCATAACAGATAGGATCCATACACAAAATGTAATATTTTTGGCGATAATGTAGTAAAACTTTGTCAACAACAGTAGAATAAGCATCAGTATATAACTCATTTTGGAATAACAAGAAAGTCACATCTTAGTGGGGTAAGAAAAGGCCCACATTTTGAAGATAAGAAGCCCACCTGGACTATGGTTCGTTGTAAATCGAGTCCTAGGTTTGTTCGTACGTCAGAATCCAGTTGTCGCGTTTGCGTCCACACCTTTACGAAAAAGCGAGGCTTTAGTACGTCGCTCAAGTCTTTCGAGACTTTCAAAAGCTAAGATAACTTTGATATTTTATATCGATGTAAACTGAATTCCTCAAATGAATTCGATATGCTTACAAATACGTGATTTAATTGAATTGTTCTCGCTCTCGAGATACATTCAACTATTTCGTTTAACGGCCCGCTTAAACGTTTTAACGTATGAGCACGTTTCTCGATATAAGGATTTCATTTGTGAAATCTTTTCTTACTAATGAGGTATTATACTCAATTAGTACATCTTACGTGTATTGACGTATTTATCGAACGTATAATCGTACGTTTGACTTTAAAAGTCAACGAAGTCAACTCTGGTCAACAAAGTCAACAATTTTGACTTTCTAATAGTAATTTCTTACCATTTTATTTATAAATCGAAAATTCGATCGATTAAAAACGTATAGTCCCATTTCTTGATTTATCACGTAAATCAAAGGACTTATAAATGACTTCGCATTTAAATAATCTTCTTAATAATTAAAAACGCGTATTTTTGATTTTAAAACGTTAATAACCCAACGTTTGTCTCAAACATAGTAGACTATGTTTATAAAATTTTATAAATTCAAATATGTCCGTAATATAATTAGACATATATTTTATTAATAAACTGAATTAAAAGGATTATATATATATATATATATATATATATATATATATATATATATATGGAGTGGATCAAACGAGAACTCCAATTTTTTTGAGAACTAAGAAGTAATATGGTTCATCTATTTTTTTAATTTAACAGTCAAGATTAATTATAAATCGTTTATTATCCTCAAATTTTAGTGGTAATCGTTTAATCCTATAATTAATGGATTCTTTATATTCATTTACGGTCACTATTCATGTATGCACAATCACTAATATTACATGTACAACAACATGCATTACAGCATGCATAAGAATTATGATTACATGAACAACGATTTGAATTACACGAACAAAGAAGAATAGAATATGAAAGATCAAAATATCGAAAATTTAGAGATTTGACTATTTTATCATTAAATAATTTTAAGTCGTCTGATCTTATTCAATCTAATGGTAATTATTTGTTCTCTAAGAGGTAGTTTTCTCTATAACCAACTTATATATTGTAACGCCCCCATTCTTGTAATAGAGACATTACTAAAATCTTTCTATCTTTAACAATTTTAAAATAATATTAATAATAATAATAATAGTGGTATACATTATATGTAAGCAAATGGAGGAAAATTCGACAAACGGACAAAGATATACCCGGAAATACGATATGCCAACCCAAACAAAAACAATACCAACAATTCCAACAAAAACTATGACGATATCAACAACATCTAGGGACACAACCCTTATCAAAATATATACATATCTATTAAATATCATAGTATATCAAACATAGTTTTAGCCAAAACCATTTAAGTTTGTTCTCAACACATTTGAGTACTAGCATGGTTTAAAACATATTTACATAAAACATGATCCCGAGAGAATGTATGTGTGGAGCTCATTCCGTCAAGATCAACCACGACTTCTCACCGCAAAAACATATATGAAAATAGGGATGTGAGCATGTAAACATACTCGGTGGGAATACACCGCAAGCGCTTATAACCAATTGCGTAATGCACACAACATAATGAACTCTTCTTAATGCCATTCTTGCGGGTACTCATTATTTATCTCATTGGCAGTTACCCTTGCGGGTACTCATTATTTATCGCGTTGGTTAGCCCCTTGTGGGCCTCCTCGAGGGTAATTCTTTAACATTGAGCCCCTTGTGGGCCTCCTCGAGTGTAGATCGCTACACTAGACCCCTTGTGGGTATCCTCGAGGGTACTTCTTTAACATTCTAGCTCACATGCATGCAAAAACACAACAATGATTATAACTATACAACTTACTTACGATCGAGTAAACCCCACCTCGTGTAAACGTTTCAAAAACTCTTTAGCCTTTGCTTGGTTGTCCGTCCTTGAGCTTCGGATGTTACGCCACCTAGCACTTTAACATTACTCTTAACTAAGTTTCATATGTCCAATTAAGTATATAAGACTCATCAACATGTACAAATTATCTAGTCTTAACCAAAATCAACAATACCCTTTTAACCTAACGATGTTCAACGTGAAAATCGCATAAGACGTCATTTATCTTAAACGAGCCTCCATATATGTTCAACTATTATCAAAGAACATAAATCAAACATCAAAATCCAAAATCAAAGCTTTAGCATTGAAAGCCCTAATTGACGTCAAACTAAAATTTTCCAAATTTTGAATACGTCGGCGAAAAATCGAATAAATCATTTTAAGCTTTAATCATACCACAGAATCCAAATATGAAGTCAAAATGATCAAATAAAATCAAAAATCCAACATTACATGGTCTAGGTTTTCGCCAAAAAGGGTTTTTCAACGCTTCGATTTCAAACGTTTTCTTGTTCAAAACATATTTATTTCAATCCAACAACACATATATGAACAAATATCAAGCATATAAACAACATAAATTCAAAATAAAGACCTCCAAAATTTTGAAATTTACCAAATTCCAAAGAATGCACATATGTTCAAAATTTCAACGTTAAACGATTCGTCGGCGATTAACTTAACATAAGATCAAGAAATCATCAAACAACAACACATCCTCTTCATAATTCACAAAATGACCGAAATACATCATGTTCATAAGTTCATATTTTCTAAATTTCAAACCATAGATGTGTTCTAAGGATGGAATTATACCGATTTGAAGACCGATCGAAAATTTAACATTGGATCGTGAAATTTGGAGCATGAAGTTTTCAAAATTTTAGTGTGTTTGTAGTGTGTGAAGCACGAAATTGGGGAAGAAAAATGATGAAAATGATGAATAGTAGCCTATTTATAGAAATTATCCACAAATTTTCTTTTATTTTTCAATTATTTTAATGGTGATTATTCACCATTCTAGAGAATTCTATAATTCTCTACACTTCTCCACACATTACCACATATTAGGCATCAAATATTCATATTTACACACATATCCATTTGTTATTTTCTTTTTAATTTATTACTCTAATGCATAACATGTAAACGTTTTAATCGATTCTTATGTCTAAATCACGTAATATCATGAATTAATGACCAATGCATAAAAATTAAACTTTCATTAAAAAAAATCATAATTATAAATTACTAAAGCATTAAAACTTATAATATCAAACTTTACATTTTCGCTAGGCGCATCCTCGCTCTTGGCCGAACAACCTGTTAAAAACGTTCAAAACTCAAATTTTCATTAGTTCACAATTTAAAGAAAAATAATTCATTCTTAAAATATAAATATATATATATATATATATCATACTTTATGAAAATTTCTCGGTATTACATTCTACCCCTTAAAAATAATTTCGTCCTCGAAATTAACCTCGTATGTCTCTAAAGTCGGATAGCGAACCGAAAGTTCATCTTCTCTTCCCATGTGGCTTCCTCAGTCCATGCCTACTCCACCGTATTTTCACCAAAGGTACCTCTCGATTTCTTAAAGTATGCACCTTCTGTCTAGAATAGCAATCGGTGCCTCTTCAGATGTTAAATACGGTGAAACACAGAATTCTCATGAGATATAACATGACTTGGATCTGAGATATACTTTCTGAGCATTGACAAATGAAACACATCATGAACGCCACTCAAATATGGAGGTAAAGCTAATCGATATGCCACATTTCCTATCCTTTCAAGTATTTCAAAAGGCCCTACATAACGAGGTCAGAACTTTCCTTTCTTACCAAACTCGATTACTCTTTTATCGGTGCTATCAGTAAAATACCTTGTCACCAACCTCGAAGTGTATGTCCTTTCGCTTTGGTCAAGATATGATTTTTGACGATCTTGGGCTGCCTTAATTCTTTCTCTGATCTTTGTGATAACTCCAACTGCCTCTTCAATTAATTCAGCCCTAAAATCCGTCTCTCCAACTTCATCCCAATGAATTGGTGACCTACATTTTCTCCCATACAAGGCTTCAATGGAGCCATTCCAATAGTAGCTTGATAGCTATTATTGTAAGCAAATTCCACCAATGGTAGATACTTCTCCCAACTTCCACCCATATCTAACACGCAAGCACGGAGCATATCTTCCGAATTTGGATAGTTCGCCCCATTGTCCATCCGATTGAGGATGGTAAGTCAGATCAAGTTTAACCTAGTGCCTAAAGTCGATCAAGACTTTTCCAAAATTGAAGTAAATCTCGTGTCTCGATCCGACACAATTGACACTGCACCCCATGTAACCTTACAATCTCATTAATATAGAGTTGAGCTAATCGATCCATGCTAAAAGTCATCTTCATGGGAAGAAAATGAGTGATTTTGTCAATCATCGATAACAACCCAAATAGCGTGATTGCTTCTAACTGCATGCGAGGTAATCCAACTACAAAATCCATAGAAATGTGTTCCCACTTCCACTCGGGAATCTCAAGTGGATTTTGCAATCCAGATGGCCTTTGATGTTCGAATTTCACCACCGACATGTAATGCATTTTCTACAAACTCTCGATGGATTTCTTCATATTCGCCACCAGAGATTGATTTCAAATCTTTGTACATTTTGGTTCCTCCGGATGCACGGAATATGGAGTATTATGAGCTTCTTCAAGTAGTTCTTGTCTCAATTCCTCATTATTCGCACACACAATCTCCCGTTAAAGACAAGTGTACCATCGGTCGTGATAGCAAATCTTGAATTGTACCCTCTTCTCGCTTGCTTTCTTCATTTTGCACAAAATGGATCATTCTTTTGTGCCTCTCTAATTCGATCTTGAATTATCGGACGAACCACAAGCGCAGAGATGATTCTGTCGTGGTGTTTGGTGGTGTCACCACTTCCAAATTCAATTTCAAATTTCTAATCAATTCTTTTTGTTTGGTAGGAAATGCGCCATGTAACTCTTTCTGCTCAATGCATCAAGAACTACGTTTGCCTTCCGGGATGATAGTGAATAGTGCGTCATAGTCTTTAACCAACTCTAACCATCTTCTTTGCAAGGTTTAACTCTTTCTGCGTGAAGAAATATTTCAAACTTTATGGTCAAGTAAATGTCACACTTACTCCCATAAAGATAATGTCGCCATATCTTCAATGCATGTACCACAGCTGCAAGCTCAAGATCATGTGTCGGATAATTCTGCTCGTGTGGTTTCAATTGTCTTGAAGCATAAGCTATCACATTTCCATGTTGCATTAACACACATCCAAGTCCTTGCTTTGAAGCATCACCGTAGATAATGAAACCATCGGTACCATCGAGCATGCTTAGAACAGAGTTGACATGAGGCGTTGCTTTAGCTCTTGGAAACTTTGCTCACACTGCTCATTCCATTGAAACTTCTCATTTTACGTGTCAACTTTGTCAATGGACCCAAAATCTTTGAGAAACCTTCTATAAATCTTCGATAATACCCCGCCATTCCAAGAAAACTTCTTGACCTCATTCACATTAGTTGGTCTTTTCCAATTGCTTATCGCTCAACTTTTAACGGATCTACTTCTATTCCTCTCGAAGTAATCACATGTCCAAGAAAAGCAACTTGTTCCAACCAAAACTCACATTTCTGATATTTTGCATACAACTTTTCTTTTCTTAATATTTCCAATACGGTCCTGAGATGTTCAGCATGTTGCTTTTTATCCCTTGAATACACTAGAATATCGTCAATGAACACAATAACAAACCGATCAAGATATGAGTAGAAAACTCGGTTCATTAAGTCCATGAAGACGCCTGGCGCATTCGAGAGACCAAAAGGTACGACAGTGAATTCAAAATGACCATATCTTGTTCTAAAAGCTGTTTTCGGAATGTCACTCTCTTTGATTTTTAGTTGGTGATAACCCGATCTCAAGTCAATCTTTGAGAACACACTAGCACCTTTAAGTTGATCAAATAAATCTTCGATCCTGGGCAATGGATACTTATTCTTAATCGTCAATCTATTCAGTTCTCTGTAATCCACGCACATTCTTAGGGTTCCATCTTTCTTTTTCACAAATAATACCGGAGCACCCCAAGGAGATACACTTGGTCGAATAAATTCTTTTCTAAGTAGGTCTTGCAATTGAACTTTGAGTTCTTGCAATTCTCTCGGTGCCATTCGGTATGGTGCTTTTGAGATCGGTGCTGCCCCAGGTACCAGATCTATTGTAAATTCAACTTGACGGTCTGGTGGAATCCCTGGTAATTCCTCAGGAAACACATCTACATATTCCCTTACTACCGGTACTTCCGTGATCTTACTTTTGTCGATTGTGTTTCACCATGGTAACTAAATACCAAGCAATTACTTTTCTTAACATTTTCATCGCTTTTCAGACCGATAATTTTGGATGGAGCCTTTGTTCTTGCACCACTAAAACAAAATTTTGGCTCTCCAGATATTGAATCTCCACTTCCCGCCACGACATCCGAGTGTTACATGATTCTTACCCATCCAATCCATTCCTAGGATTATATCAAAATCTCGCATGTCTATAACATGAAGGTCGACTTCTAGTTCCTTTCCTCTAAATCTATTACTATGCCTTTTATTATCCTAGAAGTTATAATAGTTCTTCCGAAGGAACACTAACTTCTAGTGCATCACAATCAACATAGCAAGGCATTTCAAGATTGGAACAAAATTTTGTAGAGATAAAGGAATGTTGTCACGACCCCACTCAGGATGACCCGGAGTGAGTGGACTAATATTAGGAATAGTATTCACGGATGTGGAAAACTATCACCATAAGGCTTATCACCTGGGTATAACGAACTTGAGATTAACATACACATATAACATTTCGGAAAAAGGTTTAAGTCAACGGATCAAAAGGATATGACGATCCAAGGACTTCATAGTTCATATCATCTTAACATTCAACATAAAGGTAAAACAGTTCGTAGTTGCGGTGAAAGTGTGTGAATACATATACGACGATATGTATTCAAGGTTATCCATTCCTAACGAACATCAAGGACATATGGCTTTCTCAACACCTCCATCATCAAGAATCGAGCTCAACTCGCACATTTAAAACAAACATGCAGGCTAAGTACAAAATTTGTACCAGTGGACTTATGCCGAAAACATTTTATTTTCATTGAATTACTCGCCAATATAGTGGTAAGACACAAGGTTTTATTTGAAAATGTCTTCAGCTTACTAAAATATTTTCACGAGTTTATAAAAGTTGCTCACAAACATTTTCTTGGTGTACGTGATCCATATCCCTTATTATCATTTCATCATGTTATCATAGTCGAAAGTCGTGAAGGAGGCCTCCTTCTACGACCCGTGATCGGCCGTGAATTGTCCTTACAAAGACACAATACCATCGGTGTACACGTTAATCCTAGCTGTATAAGCCTTCCCAGATAGATCCGATATCGATTTTCATTCATAAGTTGGGAATAACCCATCAACATCACATCATACATGGATAGGATACGATACACAAACGTAAACATTTTGGCGGTAATCATTTAAAGAATTTTAACATTAGTTGAAAAGTACTGTAAACAAAGACAGTTGAAAAGAGCAGCAAAGTTGTTCTGTTTTAGTAATAAAGCCCACCGGAAGTTATTGATCGACTTTAACGCTTTTCCTTACTTGTCAACGCCCAAATTTATAAGGCGTCGTCATTCACACCTTTATATAAAAAAGGATGCTTTAGTACGTCGTTACGTGATTCGAGACTTACAAAGTCTATAATAAAATTTGATATTTCATATCGACGCGAATCAATTCCTTAATGAATTTAATTCGCTTCTCAAATGCGATCAACTTAACATTTCTCGCTCTTCGATAGAGACGAGATATGTGTTGAAAATTACCAATTTACCCTCTTGGTAAATGGTCCCATGTTTTCACGCCGATTTTACGCCTTTAAATATGAAATCCTTCCATATCAACGTGATATCATTAGCAATGTCGCCGTCTTACGCCAGATAGCGTATTTATCGAACGTATTTCGTACGTTGATTTCAAAAGTCAAAATTTTGACTTTTCTTAGTAATTTAATTACTAAGTCATACTTTAATATTAAATTCTTTCGAAAATCAATTTCCAATTGATTTCTTTTTATAAACTGTTTTAATATGTTTAAAAATAATTTTTAAACACATAATTCATTATAAATAATGAATTTAAGGATTTAAAATCCTTATTTAAATTTTAAAAAAAATAGCTCACGGCTATTTTGTTTTTTTCCAACCAATTATTTTCGAAATTTGTCCAAAATTTCTAAATATGTCTAAAATAATATTAGACATATAATTTATTAATAAAATTGATTAAAAAGGATTTAAAAATCCTTAGAAATTCTTTAGAATTTCTCGGTAATTATAAAAATTACCAAACAATGTCCAAATTTTTTCTAACATTATATAGTGTATTAATATACACTATGGTCATTAATATGTCATAAAATCAACTAAACATTGTTCAATCATCACCTTATTATTTCATAAGGTTTCGGCACTTTTAAAAACAAATGCCCAAAAATTTTCTAAAATTTAAATAAATTACTACAAGGTCCATACATTAGTCCATGATATTTTTATGTCATATTATCTATGATATGACATTTATATGCCATATAAATGTTAGTATAGCTCTCGGCTTTTTCACTAAACATGTCTAACAATTTTATAAAATTTCCAAACAATTATAACATGCTTATACATTATAGTGTAACAATGTAACACTATAAAATACACCAAGAACAATTTTATTCATCACCAAATTTAGCTCAAAGCTTTCGGTTTATTTGGACAAAATTTGTAATTGATTTTTAAAATTCTAACAAAACATAGGATGCATAAAACATATCCTAGATCAATAAAACATCATTGCATGTTACAAATCAAAATTATACATCAACATATATATACACATATGCCTCGGCCTTTTTCAAGAAAATGGTACAAAATTTTCCAAAATTTCCAATAATAACATCAAATGCATAGAACATATTCTAAGCTAATAATTTAGCATTGCATGTATTAAATAAAAATCACACATTAATCTACATATATACATGCTCTCGGTTTTCTTCAATAAAATAGGTAGACATTTCTAAAAATTTCCCAATTAAATCATAGGGTATAAGGTTCATGCTCTAGAGTAATAAAATATCATTGCATGTTATCAAATAAAATCATACACATATATTTACATATATATATATGTCTCGGTTATATATATAAAATATAGCAAGAGTGCTTCAAAATTCTCAACTAATTCATATACATTTCCAATACATCAATAATCAAAATATCACATTGCATGTACAAAATAAAATCATACATCCACTTATTTTCATATGCTCTCGGTTATAAAGAGAATTGAGCATGAAATTTTTCCAAAATTTTAAAATAAACATTATGAACACATATGGCTTCATAGATTTATAAATCATGCTCTAATTCATTCCTTTAAGCTTTGATCATCACCACTTATTTCACCTATGTTTCAAAATTTCAAAATATATATATCAACCTCAAATTATCATGCTACACATTCTTAGAACACATTATAAAGATTTGATTCGAAAATTTTGAAGTCAAACCCACATGCAATTCATTTGAAAATAAGAACACATAATCAACATACTTTATCATCAATACACATGCAATAGCATAGGATTACCAACTAAGATCATCAAGAACACATGCAAAGTTTTAGGCTACTTTTCAAAATTTCAAAGTTTCAAGAATAAAACCAAGCTCTTGTCAACTCCTACCTTGTGCTATGGATGGATGGAACAAAGTACAAGGTGTCTAAGTGTTATATGGAGATGAGAAAAAAAAATTGAAGCTTGGAGAGAGAGAAGCTCTCATCACAGTAAAACGAGGAAGAAGAAGAGTGTTTGTGAGAGAAAATGTGGAGAATGGGAGAGAGAATAGGGATCGAGTGTATTAGTTTTGGGAGGTTTGAGTGTTGTAGAAATTCAGAATAATTCCCCCTATACCCATGTCTCGGCCTCTCTCTCTCTCACAGGAGACCCTTCAAGTCCTAATACTATTTTATTCCCATAGTGGAGGTTAATCATTGTTTCACACACAAATCTTCTTGAAACTAGCTACAATACATTACTAATGGAAGATTTGGTGATACAAAATCTGAATATACACATATATACATGCAAAAGTGAGATAAATAAAACAATTAGATTTGTATACATATATAGGTAGCTCTCGCCATTTGGCCAAACTATAGGATAAAATTTTATTTCATGCTAATCATAGATATATAAATCATAATATATGATTTAGGTGATATTTAATATCATAGGTTAATTAAATAGTATAAGGGAAGAAAATAATTCAACTTATGCACAGAAAAATGGCTATCGGCCATTTGGTTTAATCATAGATTAAAATTTTATTTCATGTCATTCATAAGTTTGTGCACCTTGGTACATGATTTAAAAAAATAATTATAGCATAGGATAATTAAAAGGGCAAAGTTTTCAAAGAAAACCCTAATTTCAAAAAATTAGGGTTTTCAAACTAGTTATGATATTTTACTAATTCTAATGTTCAAGCATTAATTAAATGCTTATTAGTACTGTAATATCATAAAAATATCATAGGAAATAATTTCCTAAAGTTTCTTGATCATTAAAACCATCGCTCGCTTTATCTCTAAACGCTGACGCTTGAAAACGCCTCAAAACGATACGACGACTCATCTTTAAAATGGTCGTAATTACCGTAATCCCATTATTAAAATATTCCATTAATAATGGAATATAATTCCAAGCTTGATTGCTTAGGAAAAATCGCGACATTTCAACAATGACACGATTCGACGTTAAAATGTATCACGATAAAAGTTAAAACTTTCGATTTCTTTCATTCACTAACTTGAGTGAGTGTGTGAAAGGAAATCATTCTTTGTAAATCATCAAATCATATTCGATTTCATATCCGATTTGATTACACGGCCGAATTTTATTTTACGGGTTTTAAAGACCGTAATTAGCTTTTAAACTCATGGGTTATTACATCCTACCCCTTAAAAGAAATTTCATCCCTAAATTTGTATACCTTAAAAGAATAACTGGGTACCGCTCCTTCATCGTATCTTCTAGCTCCCACGTAGCTTCTTCTTGTCCATGGTGATTCCACAAGACTTTGACCAAATAAATTGATTTGTTTCTCAATTGTTGAACTTTATGGTCTATTATTGCGATAGGCTCTTCTTCATAACTCATGTCTGAATTGAGAACTACGTCGTTTTGACGGATCACGTGTTTTGGATCGTATACATATTTCCTTAGTTGAGATACGTGAAATACATTATGCACATTTCCCAAGTTTGGCGGAAGAGCCAACTTATAGGCTACTGAGCCTATTCTCTCTAGGATCTCATATGGTCCTATGAAACGGGGTCTTAGTTTTCCTTTCACACCAAATCTTGTGATCCCTTTCGATGGAGAGACTTTGAGAAATACTTTGTCTCCAACTTCAAAATGCAGCTGATCTACGCGTATCGTCAGTAGGATTTCGCTCATCTTGAGCTTCCTCGATTCTTTGCTTAACTGTTTGACGATTTCAATCATTTCATTAACCGCTCGCCCTATTATTTTCTTTTCACCTACCTCATCCCAAGAAAGTGGTGATCTACACTTTTGCCATACAAAGCTTCATATGGGGCCATATCAATCGTCGCTGATAACTATTATTGTAGGCAAACTCAATAAGAGGTAAAATGTCTTCCATTTTGCACCTCGATCCATCTTACTGTTCTCAAAGATATCTTCTAGAGTTTGATTGTCCTTTCTCGATCGCCCATCGCTTTGTGGGTGAAATGTCAGATCAAGTTTAACTTTGTTCCCAATTCTTTTGTAGGCTCATCCAAAATTTCAATGTGAACTTGGAGTCTCTATCGATGTAATGGATTTTGGTACTCCATGTAGTCAGATTCACTTCCTTTACATATATTTGGGCTAGTCTATCACCCATATGTATTTTGAATTGGTATAAAGTGAGCGCACTTGGTGAGTCTATCCACTATTACCCATATGGTAGTGTTTCCTTTCCTGACTGGTAAATCAGAACTAAATCCATCGTTATTTCATCCCATTTCCATTCAGGTATACCCAACGGTTGTAACTTCCCGTAGGGACGTTGGTGTAAAGCTTTTACTTGTTGGCAAACAAGGCAACGTTCTACGAAAGAAGCTATGTCTCGTTTCATGCCTTCCCACCAGAACCTTTCTTTTAGGTCTTGGTACATCTTCGCATCGCCTGGTGGGCGGTATAAGGTGTATCATGAGCTTCACTCATTATGTCGTTCCGAATCTCAGCATCATCAGGAACACATATTCTTCCTTCGAACATTAAAGCATTATCTGATGCTTCCTGGAAATTTTCCAATTCGCCAGTTCTCACTCTTCCTCTTATCTTTTCCAACTTTTCCTCCATCCTTTGTCTCTCAATGATCCTTTTTCTTAGATCAGGTGTCATGGTGAGTGTAGCAATATAATTCCTGATCGTCTCTGGCTGTTTAACCAATTCGATTCTTAATTTGTTGAACTCCTCAACGAGTTTATCTTCTTGTGTCAAGAGACATCCCAAATGAGTTTGATTTTTACGACTCAAGGCGTCAGCTACTACATTCGCTTTACCTGGGTGATAGTTAATACCACGTCGTAATCTTTACTAGTTCTAGCCATCTTCTCTCGCCTCATGTTTAGATCTCTCTCGCTCGAAAAATATTTCAAACTCTTATGATCAGATAGATTTCGCATCTCACTCGTGAGATGGTGTTCCATATTTTCGATGCATGAACCATCGCCGCTAACTCTAAATCATGTGTTGGGTAGTTTAGCTCATGTGGTCTAAGTTTCGTGACGCGATGCTATTACTTTTCCTTCTTGCATCAAAACGCATCCTAGTCCGCTTCTTCGAGGCATCGGTATAAACCACATATTCCTTATCCGATTCCCGGATGCTAACACCGTGCACTTGTTAATTTTTCTTTGAGTTCTTGAAAACTCGCCGCATTCCTCGGTCCAAGTGTACTTAACTCCTTTTCAAGTAGTTGGGTCATTGGTCTTGCTATTTTGGAGAATCCTCAATGAATCTCCTATAATAACCACCAACCCTAGAAAACTCCTGATCTCATTCGAGTTCGCGGTGATTTCCATTCTTGCATCGCTCCACTTTGGTCGATCCACTTTGATTCCATCACAGACACGATGTGTCCTAGGAACATTACTTCCTTCACCAAAATTCGCATTTGCTAAACTTAGCAAATAATCTTTCACCTCAAAGTTTGTAACACCATTCTTAGATGTTCCTTATGATCTTCCTCACTTTTCGAATAGATGAGAATGTCATCTATGAAAACCAAAACAAACCTGTCTAAGTAAGGATGAAACACTCGGTTCATGAGGTCCATAAACACAGCTGGTGCATTAGTTAATCCGAACGGCATAACTACAAATTCATAATGGCCATATCTTGTTCGGAATACGCTTTAGCTATGTCTTCGTGTCGCACCTTGAGTTGATGGTATCCTGACTTGAGATCGATTTTTGAAAATATGCCTGCTCCTCTCAATTGATCGAACAAATCGTCGATTCTTGGTAAAGGATATTTGTTCTTGAGCGTCATCTTGTTCAGCTCTCGATAGTCTATACACATCCTTAAAGATCCATCCTTCTTCTTGACGAATAATACAGGCGCTCCCCAAGGCGAAACACTAGGTCTGATGAAACCTAGGTCCAACAATTCTTGGATTTGGATTTTCAGTTCTTCCAATTCCTTTGGGGCCATTCTGTAGGGTGCCTTTGACACCGGAGCCGATCCTTGGTTCCAAGTCAATGGTAAATTCCAATTGTCTATCGGGAGGTAATCCTGGTAGATCCTTAGAAATACATCTGGAAATTCTCTGACAATTTCTATGTCTTCTATCTTCAGTTCCGGCTTTTCTTCTCCGTTCAAATAAACGAGAAAAGCATGGTATCCTTTCTTATTCATCATTTTCCTCGCCTTCAATGCGGACACAATTGGGACTCTCTTTCCCATGCTGATTCCATGGAAATGCGTTGCTTCTTGCCCAGGAAAATGAAATGATATTTTCTTTCCTCGCAAAGAATCGTGGAGTGGTTTGCGCTAACCACCATTCCTAGGATTATATCTACGCCACCCATGGACATTATGTTCAAATTATTTGCTAGAACCCTCATGATCCTAAGTTCAACTCTGGTTCGAGCAAATGTGTAACGATCATAATCCTCCTATAGGTGAAGAGATTCTCATATCCCGATTTGCTTTTATAGCACTAAGTCCCAATAGATCTACGCATGATTTTGCTATGAAAGAGTGCGGCACACCGTGTCGAACATTACTATAACGGTATGTTGAGAAGGATTCCCATACCGCCGTTTCCTCGGTCCCTGCTTTGTTCGCTGTTGCAAAGCATACGCCCTAGCTTGAGGTAGTTGCGGCCGGCGTGGTGCTTGCCTTTGCCGGGCCGTCATTCTCGTTGTCTGGCCGCTTGTCACCGACGCTGCCGTAGTGGTTGTTGTCTTCGTTCTTTGGGGTGGTTGCCACCGCTTGTTGTTGTATTTGTTGTTGTGGTTGCCGCATTGTTGTGGAGGTTGTTGCCATTGTTGCGGTCAGTAGTTGTTTGTTGAGGTTGGGGCTGAAATTGATAGCCCTCGCCGTTGGACATTACCGGTTGGTTCGGCCTCACGACTGCTTCCGAACGTATCCTGGGCAAAAGTTTGCGTAATGTCCTTTCATACCACACCTAAAACAGCTTCCATCGCCCGCCATGCACATTCCGTGTGCATCTTTCGGCATTTTGGGCACGGAGAGCCCTTCACTGCTCTTGTGGTCCCTTGTTGAGGAATAAAGGCTGGCTTCCTCCATCCTTGCCTCGACTTGTCGAGTTTCCTTGCCATCGTTGTTTGCTATTTTTGTTTTCAAAATTTCCCTATTCTTGTTACTATAACTAGTATCCCATTTTCTTCCTCTCGTCCATGGTATTCTCGATCCGAGCCGATGTCGACTTATCATCCGGCATTGTCGCCTCAATGCCCAAAGCTCGTAAGAGCCTCAGATAAGTCATGTCTCCAAGACCAATGAGAGACATTCTTATTTCTGGCCTTAACCCTGATCTAAATTTTTCCGCCATCTTTAAATCCGTGTCCACTTGATCCAGTGCATATCTAGACATTTCGCAAAAAGTGCGATCGTAATCGGTCACCGACATCTTTTCCTGTTTTAACAAGAAAAATTCATGTTCCTTCTTCTTCTTGTAACTTTTCGGTACATACTTATCATACACTTCCCTTTTAAAATCTTCCCATGTCAATTCTTCCATCTCGCTCTCAGTGAAAGTTTTATTTCGCCTCCCACCGTAAATCAAGCAGCCCATTTAACCGAAGGCTACACATGATAGTCTCTCTGTGTTGTGCACCTTAGAAATGTGAAAATTCTCTCAATAGTTCTCATCCACCGCTCAAGATCTTCCGACTACCTTTCCCATCGAAAGTAGGAGGGTTTTGTCTTAAGAACAATTCCTCTATCCTGCGGTCGGGTTGAGGTGGAGGTGGTTGAGGTACTGCTCCTCTTGTTCCCGAGTTCTACCCTTCTCCTAGGTCCGCCTCTGCCTCTTACTTCTCGTTGAGGTCTTGTCTAGAGGCATTCGTTGTGTAAAATATATCATTAGCATCATGTATCATTTT
Organism: Salvia rosmarinus; assembly: GCA_036937905.1. Lineage (NCBI taxonomy): Eukaryota > Viridiplantae > Streptophyta > Magnoliopsida > Lamiales > Lamiaceae > Salvia > Salvia rosmarinus. The sequence goes on from CM072814.1 coordinate 16,418,384, forward strand.
TATAACTCAATATGTACAAATTTCATTTTTTGCCTTTTAGAAACGATAACTTAAATAAAACATTTCATTCTTGTCATACATAAATTTTGTTGCAAAAGCCCTCTCGGGTCATATATACATATAATTGTAAAGCACCATAGATAACGACTTTGCAAACAAAAGTCCTTATATCAAGGATTACTCACATGCTTGCTTCCAAAACATTTCAAAAGAAAAGGGCCATACACATATCGGCCTTAAGGCTTTACAAAATTAAAGTCATGCACAATGGCTTTATAGCCTTACAAAATTCAGCTTCCCCATCTGCTCAAGTTTTTCAAAAGCATAAATAAAACATACATAAAATAGATAACATAATCCTTCAAATTTTACATCAACATCAATATCTACATCAACTCCTCGAATCTTCCTCATCTTCCTCAGATCCTCTTCCTCCTCGTCCGAGTCATCACCACGCCATATACTCTAGAGGGTCCCGCCCATTACTCTCTACCATCGAATGTCCCGCAGCGGGACCATAATCCACACGAATCGGATCAGAGCTGCCATGGACGGGATTATACCCATCAAGAGTACTGTCACACTAATCCGTCTTGTCCGACGGAAACACTCGGTGGCGGTAAGTGCCGCCATCGGTGGTAGAGGCGGAGTGGTGAACGCACCGGATGTCCGAATATCAAAGGTGGGAAAACAGGGCTCCCAAAGCTCGAGGTCTGGCCGCTCCGTCCGCCCCGAACAAGTCGCCCTCGTCTAACCGATATCATGGTACCACCGGGTCAACTATCCATGGAACCTCGTGTACAGACCACTCGGTGACTCATCACGCCATGTATACTCCCGTGAGGAGATAAGGTCCTCTCGGTGCTGCGCCATAGATGCTATATACATACGTCGGTGGTCATGAACACGGTAGATCGCCTATCAAGTCATATCCTCCAACAAGACGGTAAATGTAATCCCCTTAAACTTCACGAGCATAATCTTCCCAATCACATGGAAGTATAGTAAGAAGACGCTTAATGCCATCGTAGTCCGTCACGCCATATACTCGCATTCCTCCACAATCTAAAATAATACATTAGAAACTCTCCTAAATCCGCGCGCACACATCCAGCTTTCCCAGAATACGGATAGTCTCCTCGTGAGTCGGGTCAGTCCTATCCTCCTCCTCGCAATGTAACGCATTTCCTCCATCCGTCACGATCAAAACTAACCGTTAGACACTACTAATATCCGATAGCGATAGGGTAGCTTAGTACTTTGATTAATCAACTAGGATGAACTATTCAACCTATAACCAAACATTCTTAACTCCACCTAGTAAATGTAACTCCTATTGCTACATTAAGCTACATAAGGTATTATAGGTTCCTCTCGTTTCTATCTAAAACTCGAGCTGAACTTTACCCAGACTTCATCGTATTCGGAAATGGAAAACGAGATTCATCCTTCATAACAAATGAAGTTCGAATGTTAGGAATACGAGGCGAAAACCATACGTGAAACGGAGTTTATCAAAGGAGTACGATTAAAACAAATTTATCAAGCAGGCATAAAATTTTCGCGATTATAGCAACGCTTCGAGAAGGTGCGATGATTTAAATTATGCACGCTATAGCTGCCCGACTTAGTATTACTATTACGTCCACGCCTTCAAATTGATGCTTGTCGCTCGAAATCTCGTCCACGGTCACGCAAGTTGAAATTATGATTATGATCGCTCACTTTAACCGTGATACAACATCCACCTTCTTCATTCTTCATAATCAACGCCGTTCTCGATCATCTTTACGCTCCACACTCGCCGCTCAAAACCCAAAATTAAACACACATTCATGCTCCCTATCATTCTTTTGTTTTCTTTCATTATGTGAACATACTCCTATATCGCCTCACGCTCTTCTCAAGAGAATAGATACTTTGTTATTAACATAGATTTCATAATTCATAAACATAACATCCAAACAACATCATAGTTCATTCATACATATCTCATACATATCATCTTGTTTTCATACATTCGCCTTTAATCATCATGATTCGCTTCAAACATACATTTCAACTTAACCACTTCATATCATTGCTATTTAATTTCAAAATTTAGAATTTTGAAAATCTTCATTCATAACTCCTCATTTCAATTATCATCACATTACAACTTTCCTTTTTCCTTTTACTTCAAAATCTTTTCAAATTTGGTCATCATATAACAATTTTCACTTCATAAGCTCAAATGAAACTAGTTACCTTTTCCCCGTTGAGCTCGATGTGATGGAGTGTTGAGAATAGCCAGTAGATTTTCTAGAAGTCTAGTGACTCAATCTAGACTTAGTTTTAGAAGGAATTGGAGTTTCAAAGAGCAACTGCTCTGATACCACTCTGTCACGACCCCACTCAGGATGACCCGGAGTGAGTGGACTAATATTAGGAATAGTATTCACGGATGTGGAAAACTATCACCATAAGGCTTATCACCTGGGTGTAACGAACTTGAGATTAACATACACATATAACATTTCGGAAAAAAGGTTTAAGTCAACGGATCCAAAGGATATAACGATCCAAGGACTTCATAGTTCATATCATCTTAACATTCAACATAAAGGTAAAATAGTTCGAGTTGCGGATGAAAGTGTGTGAATACATATACGACGATATGTATTCAAGGTTATCCATTCTAACGAACATCAAGGACATATGGCTTTCTCAACACTCCTCCATCATCAAGAATCGAGCTCAACTCGCACATTTAAAACAAACATGCGGCTAAGTACAAAATTTGTACCAGTGGACTTATGTCAAAACATTTTATTTTCATTGAATTACTCGCTAATATAGTGGTAAGACACAAGGGTTTTATTTGAAAATGTCTTGTTCTTACTAAAATATTTTCACGAGTTTATAAAAGTTGCTTGCCAAGCATTTTCTTGGTGTCGTGAACCATATCCCTTATTATCATTTCATCATGTTATCATAGTCGAAAGTCGTGAAGGCCTCCTTCTACGACCCGTGATCGGCCGTGAATTGTTCTTACACAGACACAATCACCATCGGTGTACACGTTAATCCTAGCTGTATAAGTTCTCCCATAGGATCCGATATCGATTTTCATTCATAAGTTGGGAATAACCCATCAACATCACATCATACATGGATAGATACGATACACAAAACGTAAACATTTTGGCGGTGTAATCATTTAAAGAATTTTAACATTAGTTGAAAAGTACGTATACATATATACATGCAAAAGTGAGATAAATAAAACAATTAGATTTGTATACATATATAGGTAGCTCTCGCCATTTGGCCAAACTATAGGATAAAATTCTTATTTCATGCTAATCATAGATATATAAATCATAATATATGATTTAGGTGATATTTAATATCATAGGTTAATTAAATAGTATAAGGGAAGAAAATAATTCAACTTATGTACGTTAAAAATGGCTATCGGCCATTCGGTTTAATCATAGATTAAAATTTTATTTCATGTCATTCATAAGTTTGTGCACCTTGGTACATGATTTAAAAAATAATTATAGCATAGGATAATTAAAAGGGCAAAAGTTTTCAAAGAAAACCCAATTTCGAAAAATTAGGGTTTCAAACTAGTTATGATATTTTTACTAATTCTAATGTTCAAGCATTAATTAAATGCTTATTAGTACTGTAATATCATAAAAATATCATAGGAAATAATTTCCTAAAGTTTCTTGATCATTAAAACCATCGCTCGCTTTATCTCTAAACGCCGACGCTTGAAAACGCCTCAAACGATACGATCGACTCATCTTTAAAATGGTCGAATTACTCGTAATCCCATTATTAAAAATATTCCATTAATAATGGAATATAATTCCAAGCTTGATTGCTTAGGAAAAATCGTGACATTTCAACGATCGACGTACGTTCGACGTTAAAATGTCTTCGATAAAAGTTAAAACTTTCGATTTCTTTCATTCACTAACTTGAGTGAGTGTGTAAAAGGAAATCATTCTTTTGTAAATCATTGAAATCATATTCGATTTCATATCTGATTTGATTACACGGCGAAATTTTATTTTACGGGTTTTAAAGACCGTAATTAGGCTTTTAAAGCATGGGTTATTACAAATGTGTAGCTCCAGAATCAAATAAGACCAAAGCTGGAGTATTGAACACTTGAAGAATACGACATCGTGTCTACTCCATCTTTAGAGTTATCTTCTCCTTGTGTCATAGCAAAGACTCGGGCTTCACTTTCTTTCGTGTACTTGCTTTCTTTTCGTGCTCCTCATCTTATTAGGCGGTTATATGACACATGCCCGGTTTTCCACAAGAATAGCACACATTCTTTCCTAGCCAAGATTCACCTTTATGATTTTTCTGCAATTTGGGCACGAGAGCTTATCGATGCTTGTTGCGTTGTTTGCGAACCTATCAAGAACGTGATATTTGTTGCCATCTCTTTGACCGCCACTTCCATTTTCCCAATTCTCCCTTTTCTTTTCCATAAAATTCACGCTTTCATCTCGGTTTCTAGTTGCGAGACCACTAGAAATCGCTTGTGCTCGCTCAATTACTTCCTATAAGTTGCTAATTTCAAGCCGACTAATATTCCTCAATTTCCGATCGCAACCCTTGTTCAAAACGGCGAGCTTTCTTCTCATCTCAGATCAACCAAATACGGTGCAAATCGAGACAATCTATTAAAATTCCTTTCATATTCAACCACCATCATGTTGCCTCGCTTTAAGTTAAGAAATTCGGTCTCTTTCTCCGCCTATATGATTGAGGAAGTAACGATCCCTAATCAAATCCTTGAAATCATTCCACGTCAAAGCTTGACGTTGTTCAATGATCATTGTTCGAACATCGACTCCCACCAATAACTTGCTTCCTCAACCAACCGGTATATAGCACATGAAACTTTTGCTCTTGAGCAACCCATCAACTCAAAATCCGCTCGAGAACTCGTGGATTTTCCGGCTTTCATATCCCTTAAACTTTGGTGGATCCATCCTTCTAAACCGATCAATAATTTCATAAGTTCTCGGTTGGGTATTCATGCCTACACCTCGATTTACTTGTCACGATAAACCCTTGCGCGTTTGTAGAAACCGAGCAAAATCTACACCATTATCTGGGTTTTGTGGCCCATTTTCTTGGCGAGATTGCGTCTTGGTGGCATACTTCAATTTCTAAATCAAAGATACAAGTCATTTACTGCACCTCGGGTTATATTTCGAGGACTCCTTTCTCATAACATGAAAATAATTTCTTTACTTTCTTTCTCATAGCATAACACATAGTTCTTAACTTGAATACAAAACTTCATAAGTTAAGAAACACTTCATAGAACTTTCATCTTTAACTTTATAAAGAATGTGTCGAAACCGATAAATCTTTAATTCGTATCAAGCATAACAAATCAATATACTTTGTCCCTTGTGGACACTTCTTAACTTTCTCATTTCTTTTGATACGAAAACTTTCAAACATTATCCCGACACAATCTTTCTTTTCATTTCAATTCATTGCATATTCACATCATAACTTTGAAAAAACAATTAAACACTTTTCATAAACATAAATTACCTCGAGAGTCGACGTTGAGCAACGGTAATGACCCACATTCTCTCGCCTCAATCAAAAATTCAAAAGCTTTCAAACACATATCATATGTTCCTACTATTAGCAAGTCTACAGAATGTAAACCTTGCTCGATACCAAACCCGTAACGCCCCATTCTTGTAATGTAGACATTACTAAAATCTTTCTATCTTTAACAATTTTAAAATAATATTAATAATAATAATAATGTTGGTATACATTATATGTAGCAATGAGGAAAATTGACAAACGGACAAAGATATACCACGAAATACGATATGCCAACCTCAAACAAAACAATACCAACAAAGAACTATGACGATATCAACAACATCTAGGGACACAACCCTTATCAAAATATATACATATCTATTAAATATCATAGTATATCAAACATAGTTTTTAGCCAAAACCATTTAAGTTTGTTCTCAACACATTTGAGTACTAGCATGGTTTAAAACATTTTACATAAAACATGATCCCGAGAGAATGTATGTGTGAGCTCATTCCGTCGGCAAGATCAACCGTCAACTTCTCACCGCAAAAACATATATGAAAATAGGGGATGTGAGCATGTAAACATACTCATGGGGATACACTGCAAGCGCTATAACCAATCACGTAATGCACACAACATAATGAACTCTTCTTTAATGCTTATCTCTTGCGGTACTCATTATTTATCTCATCGGCGCTATCTTGCGGGTACTCATTATTTATCGCGTTGGTTAGCCCCTTGTGGGCCTCCTCGAGGTAATTCTTTAACATTGAGCCCTTGTGGGCCTCCTCGAGTGTAGATCGCTACACTAGACCCTTGTGGGTATCCTCGAGGTACTTCTTTAACATTCTAGCTCACATGCATGCAAAAACACAACAATGATTATAACCATACAACTTACTTATAGATCGAGTAAACCCCACCTCGTAAACGCTTTCAAAACTCTTTAGCCTTTGCTTGGTTGTCTGTCTCGAGCTTGGATGTTACGCCACCTAGCACTTTAACATTACTCTTAACTAAGTTTCATATGTCCATTAAGTATATAAGACTCATCAACATGTACAAATTATCTAGTCTTAACCAAAATCAACAATACCCTTTTTAACCTAACGATGTTCAACGTGAAAATCGCATAAGACGTCATTTATCTTAAACGAGCCTCCATATATGTTCAAATATTATCAAAGAACATAAATCAAACATCAAAATCCAAAATCAAAGCTTTAGCATTGAAAGCCCTAATTCGACGTCAAACTAAAATTTTCCAAATTTTGAATACGTCGGCCGAAAAATCCGAATAAATCATTTTAAGCTTTAATCATACCATAGAATCCAAATATGAAGTCAAATGATCAAATAAAATCAAAATCCAACATTACATGGTCTAGGTTTTCGCCAAAAGGGTTTTTCAACGGCTTCGATTTCAAACGTTTTCTTGTTCAAAACATATTTATTTCAATCCAACAACACATATATGAACAAATATCAAGCATATAAACAACATAAATTCAAGATAAAGACCTCCAAAATTTCAAATTTACCAAATTCCAAAGAATGCACATATGTTCAAAATTTCAACGTTAAACGATTAAATCGATTAACTTAACATAAGATCAAGAAATCATCAAACAACAACACATCCTCTTCATAATTCACAAAATGACCGAAATACATCATGTTCATAAGTTCATATTTTCCAAATTTCAAACCATAGATGTGTTCTAAGGATGGAATTATACCGATTTGACCGATCGAAAATTTAACAGTTGGATCGTGAAATTTGGAGCATGAAGTTTTCAAAATTTTAGTGTGTGTGTAGTGTGAAGCACGAAATTGGGGAAGAAAATGATGAAAATGATGAATAGTAGCCTATTTATAGAAATTATCCACAAATTTTCTTTTATTTTTAATTATTTTAATGGTGATTATTCACCATTCTAGAGAATTCTATAATTCTCTACACTTCTCCACACATTACCACATATTAGGCATCAAATATTCATATTTACACACATATCCATTTGTTATTTTCTTTTAATTTATTACTCTAATGCATAACATGTAAACGCTTTTAATCGATTCTTATGTCTAAATCACGTAATATCATGAATTAATGACCAATGCATAAAAATTAAACTTTCATTAAAAAAATCATAATTATAAATTACTAAAGCATTAAAACTTATAATATCAAACTTTACATTTTCGCTAGTATGATCCTCGCTTGGCCGAACAACCCGTAAAAACGCTCAAAACTCAAATTTTCATTAGTTCACAATTTAAAGAAAAATAATTCATTCTTAAAAATATAAATATATATATATATCATACTTCTTTATGAAAATTTCTCGGGGTATTACATATATATATTGGAGAGGGTTAACGTGAAAACCATTTTTATCGCGAGAATATGATAACAAAAAAATGATGAATTTGCTATGAACGTTGATGAATCCATCGTGAAAGTTACTGAATCCAAAAAAATAAAAATTTCGCCCCTAATGGAATTCGAACCCATGCGAAAATTTCTAAAATCTTTGGATTCAAGAACTTTCTCAATGGATTCATCAATTTTCATAACAAATTCATTTTGTTCTTAGTTTTTAGGACAAAAATGGTTCTTTTTTGAACCTAACTCTCTCTCTCTCTCTATATATATATATATAGAATTGAGATCATATGTACTCAATCTCATAGATCCTATTATAGGGATTTTTTCGGATTTTTTAAGCTTATTTTCCCTGATTTTGCTACAGTAATATTAAATTAGTAATTTGCTTCGTTAAATGATACAGAAAATAAATCATGAGTGAACACAAAATTACATGTATTTGAACACAACCATGTATGTGAGTTTCGTTTTTTTTTTTGCATATTGGAAATGCACGCCCATCACGCGCTCCCAGCGCCCGTTGGCTAACATGTAGGTTTATGTTTTGTTATATGCATGGACTTATTTTTTTTGTTATATGCATAAACTTGTTTTGTTATATGCATGAGTATGTTTCGTGGCACGTCGACACACAATGGGTGCTCGTGCACACCCAGATCTGGGGTGTGCGATGCATACGCACAACGCTCGTTGGTCACACATGCATGCTTATGCTCTGTTATATGTATGAACATGTTTTTTATATGCATGAACTTCTTGTATTATATGCATGAATTTATTTTGGCAAGAACTTTTTTTTTACTTGTTGTTCGCGTTGCTGTTGTCCGTCCTCTGCCGCCGGTGCTACTGTCACGGTCACCGCCGCCACTGCTACGCCATTTTTGTCCGTCGCTGTCGTTGTCAATTTTTTTTTTAAGAAGAATGAATGAGGGAAGGAAGAGAAGAAGAAGAAGAAAAATGGGAAGGTTGAATTTGTCCCCATTTTACCCTTACGAAAATAAATAAATGATAAAAGGACTACCACATGTCAACTTGTGGTGCAACTATATGTTCAAAATATGTGGTCTAAATTGGATACTACATAGTACCTAAGGATTGAGTACTACTTAAAACCCAACCATATGACAATCCACATTATCTATTTCAAGACCGTATATATATATATATATATATATATATATATATATATATATATATATATATATCTTAATGAAAGCCCACTTGATTGCAACTCTTTCTCAAAGGTTCACGGACTCCTCCTTGTTGTTTGTCGTCATTCCCTCACTCAACATTTATCGTAAAAATAAAAGATAAGACGTCCAGAACGAGGGATAGTTCTTAGTGAAAGGACTTCATGATTTTTATGTTATTGAAGATTTTATTAGGGATTTTGCATTCGTTACTAAGACTTGCGTTATTACCTTAAATTCTCATAGGTAATTCCATCTCCTTGTCTTAGCAATTTAGCTTCCAATTAAAAATCGATTGCACTTATTTTGATCGTTAATTGATTTTGATTCTTAAGCTTAAACTTTAATAAATTTTGGAAAATTCGTTATACGTAGGGGTGTAATCGAACCGAGTCGAGCCGAACATCATCGTGCTAAAACTTGGTTTGTTTAGTATCGAGCCGAGTTTCGAGTTTTATTTATTGAATATTTCGAGCTCAAGAGCTTATTCGAACTTTAATCGAACCCAAATAAAGTTTCTAAATTTAGATATATGTTTAAAATATTGATTATTTTATATTTTATCCATGATAACACAATATATTTATTGATTTCTTATAAGAAATAAAAATAGTTAAAGATTTAATACAATAATTACTTATTATAGAAAGAAAATAATTATATTTAGTTAATAATTTTATATTTTCAAAGTAAATCGGTTAACGAACTTGTTCACGAGCTAACGAACCGAATACTATCATGCTCAAGCTTGGTTTGTTTAGCTAACGAGCTTCACTAAACAAAATCGAATGAACTTTTATCGAGCCGAGCTCCGAATAGCTCACGAATAGCTTGACTCATTTACAACCATAGTTGTACGCAAGCGTTCTTTCAAACGCATGACAATTGTTCTTGGTAAGAATTAGGAGATGCGACTTATATCGTTAGAAAGCTACGGGTGTCTAATTTGAGCTCGCGGAAACGATGACCAAATCCAATCAACGAGTTAGAAGGAATTCCAGTTTTTCCAAGACATGGTAAAATTATCAATCTCATTTTTGGAATGACCTACTCATTTCTAGGTTTTCCTCTTCATTTCAAACGCACAATTCTTCGATGCGTGAATGCAAACATCGATCACTCTTGACTAAGTCAATGAGATAGTTCTCAATCGAGCTTATCGCATTCTTGCCTCTCAAATCCAACAATTTAACAAGACGGAAAATTAAATACGTAAATCATAACTCTTACGTTTAATCAGTGGCAATACAACGTGTTCCCATATATATATATATATCATCGACTAATACACGACCAACAACTCTACCACTCAAAGCGATAGAGTACGACATTCGAACGCGTATTCATAATTACTCAGCATGCTTTTCGATTACGACATAATCACACAATAAAGAATTACGTTCAATGAACAATTTCTATTCACTAGTAATTGTTATTACGAAATAACTTTGGGCAATCCTATCAATTTCCTTTTAAATTTTAAATCCAAAGTAAACGAGTAATTTATGAACTTAAATTGAGGATTTAGTTTATGGATTTTTTTGGATTACTCGAATTTCTTAATGACAGTCCAATTGTCCAATTATCTGAATTAGTTATCAAATTGAGCCCAGCTAACAATTAAATTTAATCTCAATTTGTTAATTGATAACTTTAAATGATAATTCTCAATCTTTTTCCTCTTGTATACCCACTTACTACCTATGGCTTCTTTGTCATTTGATAGAGTTGTTTTCTCATATACATCCATATCTTTTATTGACTCAATATCTAAGTCCATAGAGGCATGCCATGCTCCTGCATCTATGTCATGTATCACCTCGCTGTATGTCCATGGGTCGATTATAGCATGTTCACATACTGGGACTAATATGAAGAATCACCACAAACATAAATCGATCAGGTTGTCGCACAACCCTCCCACTACGACTAGGCGATACTGACACAATGGTAACGATGGGTGCAGTTACTTGTGGTTCACTTTCTTGCACAACTTGCTGGGTAGGCGTCACTTGTACAATCGGTCTCCCTAGTGAAACTCGACCCACTTCAATCTCTTGAAGTATATGGTGTCGATCCCTCCCACCAAACTAGACATCTTGTACCTTTGACGAAATCGATGGTTGAACATGATCATCCTCCAATTCTTGAAGAATGATTTCAACTTTGGATTTATGATTTTTCATGTAGTCCTCCTCCAAGAATCGGGCGTTGGTACTAATAACGACCTTTTGAACCTTAGGACTATAGAAATAACCATCTTTCGTTCCTCTAGGATGTCCTACAAACAGCATTGCGTCAGATATAGCCTCCAACTTGTCAACTTTCTTGTTCAACACATGTGCTGGACCCAAATCCTTATATGGCTTAAACTAGGCTTACGCCCAAACCATGACTGACTTGGACGGTACTAGATTGAACAAATTAGCCACTATTTCTAAGGCATCCCCCAGAACGAAATAGGCAAAGTTGTATAACTGATCATTGATCTAACCATCTCTAAGAGAATATTATTTCTTCGCTCTGACACACCGTTTTACAGTGGGGTGCCAGGTGTAGTGAGCTGAGACGTAATCCCACATTGCACTAGATAGTCCATAAACTTGTTAGTGAGGTATTCGCTACCGTGATCAGACCGTAATGACTTGATACTTTTACCTAGCTTCGTCTCCAGTTTCGCCTTAAATTCTTTGAATTTCTCAAAGCATTCAGACTTGCGGTGAAACAGGTATACATATTTGTACATTGACTAATCGTCAATGAAAGTGACAAAATACTCGTACCTTCTACGAGCTTGTGTAGACATCGGTCCATACATGTCAGAACGGACTAACTCTAACACATCTTTGGCTCTATACCCCTTCGCTTTGAAGGGTCTGGTCGACATCTTTCCCTCTATACAAGATTTGCAGACTAGGAACGGAGTAACCGTGAATTCGCCCAACGCTCCATTCTTAGCCAGTCTTTGGATCCTATTTAGATTGATGTGACCTAATCTAAGATGCCAAAGATATGTAGTATCCTTTGTGAAGAAAACTTTCTCTTCTTATGGTTTGATGTAGTAGATGCAACATAATTATAGGTATTATGCTTAGCAGAAATAGTTTAAAGAGAATTATATAATGTGCCACCACAGATAAACTCGTTATTTCTCATGATAGAAACACCGCTATCAAAAACAACAAAATATCCATGAGTAAATAGTTTGAAAACCAAAATAAGGTTTCATCGAAACTCCGACATATATAAAACATCTCTTAAAACTAAAACTATCCTATCAAAGCATAAAATAACATCTTCGACTGCAACGGCCTCGACTTTTACCGCGTTGCCCATGGAGATCGTTATCTCACCATCACTCAGATGCCTTTTCCGTAGGAACACTTGCAAGGTGTAACAAACATGATCAATCACACCCGTATCTATTACCCATGAATGAGTACAACACGGATATTGGTTTTAGAAATACCCTCAAAATTAATTAGGATATTGAGAAGTTTACAAGGCCGAAGACACGGCCCAACGTCGGACGGGCTGAAAGCGGCGATGGGTTGTGAATATCAAAGTTGTCCAGAAAGTCACCCCCAGTTTTGGATGCAACGAAACCGTCGCTATGGGTCCAATTAAAAATGGACAGAGAGCTTGGCCTAGCATCGAACAGGCTGAAATCGGCGCTGAACCTAAAAGTTTTTGCGTCCTTATAAAAGGGCTAGGGATGCCCAAACCCTAGTGTTGGGATGACATATGTCTCAGCCTCGCCGAGGATCTATCTTGGATATTTAATTCACCATACATCGATTATAAACCTAGCATGCGCCTATTTAATTAATTGCAACACGTAGGGTTTTCTCGTGTTTACCTTTGATCAAGAGGTCGATGGAACGAGATGAATGGATCGAACGGATCGGACTCGTGCTTTGACCTTCTGGACTGTATCCCGGTTGCCCAATCTCCAACGCCGAGTGAGGACGATCTATGGAGAATGCTTCGGAAAATCACCCAATGCTCTCAAGACAAAACTCTCGAAAATCCTCACAAACTCACTTGTGATTCTCGAAAATAGTGTGTGGATTAATTAGCATTAACCTAGACTTTATCTCTTACCTTATATTTATAATGCATTACCATAATCCCACAAGGAAAGGATTTATGCATATCCCATAAATATAATAATATCCTTATAGGATAAAGAGAATAAAATCTTTCCTTTGAGAGCTTAGGGGGCGCCGATTTCCTTAGGCTAAAGGGCCTGGATGGGCCAGCCCAGGGATCAAATGCAAGGAATAAAGATGGGCCTCAAATAAATTAATTATCTTATGTTCAGCCCAGAACATAAATTAATTTATAAACATTTATTCATGCCACTAGAGAATAAATGCTTGACTTACCCTTTATTACCAAGTTGAGTCGGGCTTGCACTTAGACATTACGAATCCCCGTATTTAAGATATCGAACGTCCATTAATTATTTATAGCAATCATCGCTTAAAATAATTAATATCTATAATTCCTAAGTAGTACCACTCAACCTTATTATTGTACTTGAGCTAACTCAACCTCGCAGGTTTAGTACAATAAACCTTTGAGTCGCTTAAGGGACGCCATCATCCTAAACGGATACGGTGACTGACATGATAACTAGCGTGACATACAAGATCGCCACCACCCAAGATGCGGAGAATCTGGTTAGAACATATAACCCTCACCCATAACAAGTCAAAGTGATGGTCAAGAACTCATACTCACCTAATACCTTATCGAGGTTTAGATCATCGTAAGTCACCGAGATCTTTGTTCTTCACGACGGTCGATAGAAGAACACATCTCATCGTGATCCTTCAATACGCCGAGACGCATCAAAGATAGACAAGTAACCAAGCCAAGTCACTTCTTATCTATACCGCAGCTTTATACCGACAACTCGTCCTCAAGTTGTCTCACCAGGAAACTTTTATATCTCATTAAACTTGACCAATCATATGCACTCGTGATCTTCACACATCGTATGATCTAACTTATATATGAGATAAGGGGACACAAATATATGCAATCAAGTATTCAAATCGATAGAGATTGTAATAGTGGTAACAGAAACATTGTATACAAGCTCAACCAAACCGCTTTCAAGATACAAATCCAACAATCTCCCACTTATACTAAAGCAAACTTTAGTATACAATGTGTCTCTACTAGCTATTACAAACAACCATCACTTTGCTTCTCCCACTTATACAAAAGTTTCCTTTCTAAGTGGGTGCCATCAAGCGCAATCCAAGTCCTCTAACGTGTCCATCGTAGACTTTTTGCGCAGTGCTCTTCGTGAATGAATCCGCTAGATTTTCCATCGTATCAATCTTTTCAATCAGCACGCCACCGCCTAACGATTTCTCGTATGATATGGTACTTTCTCTATGTGTTTGGTCGCTTCAGGGTCCGTGGTTCCTTCGAGTTTGCCATCGCACCGAGTTATCACAAGAACTATGATACTCTTGGGCAAACCAGTACCACATCTAGATCCATGAGGTAGTTCTCAACCATACAGCCTCCTTAGAAGCCTCCAAGCGGCTACATATTCGGCTTCCATGGTAGAGTCCGCAATGCATCGCCGCTTTACTCCGCCAGATACGGCTCCACCTCCCAAGGTAAACACATAGCCTGTGGTCGACTTTTTCTCATCACGGTCGCCTTGGAAACCGAGTCAGATAACCCAAAGGCATTAGACTATCTGCACGGTAACCAGCCTATAATCTCGAGTCCTTTCGGTACTTGAGTATATGCTTACTTGCAGTCCAATGAGCTTGTCCGTGGTTAGATCGATATCTAGCTACTATGCCTACCGTGACAGCGTATATCGGGTTCGCATAAGATTGCGACATGAGACTTCCTACGGCGAGCGTATGAACTTGTCTCATTTCTCTATCTCCTTTGTATCATAGGTGATCGCGTCTTAGATAAAGGAACGCCATGTCCGAAAGGTAGCAATCCTTTCTTGGTCGGTCGCATACTAAAACGAGTAATCACAAGATCAAAGTAAGACGCCCGAGATAAGCTCAACATTTTCTTCTTGCGATCTCGGTAAACCTTGATCCCAAGAATGTACATCGCATCTCCTAAGTCTTTCATTTGAAACCGATCGGATAACCAACTCTTTACGTCTCGATAATGACTTCACGTTGTTGCCAACTAGAAGAATGTCATCTACATAAAGTGCAAGAAATACCACATCACCGTTG
Organism: Salvia rosmarinus; assembly: GCA_036937905.1. NCBI lineage: Eukaryota > Viridiplantae > Streptophyta > Magnoliopsida > Lamiales > Lamiaceae > Salvia > Salvia rosmarinus. The sequence goes on from CM072814.1 coordinate 16,433,795, forward strand.
ACATCTAACCGATACACACAACTCTCGCTAGGCAACCGGGTAAATCAATAGACTTTACCACCTCGTCAAAGCGTAAGTTCCATGATCGGAGGTTCGCTTAAGTCCATAAATGGACTTAAGCTTCCATACTAGATGCTCTTCACCTTTACCACATAACCTTGAGTTCTTTGTCATATAGATGTCTCTACCTTCCTCAAGGTAACCGCTTAGAAAAGCGGTTTTAACATCCATTTGCCAAACCTCTAGGTTCAAGTGGGCTGCTATGGCGTAAGAATTCGATGGACTTGAGCATTGCTACAGCGAAAAGTCTCATCGAAATCGATTCCCTCAATGAGAGTACCCTTTCGCCACAAGCACGGCTTTAAAAGTCAAACCTCTCCATCGGAATCTCTCTTCCTCTCAGATATCCACTTACTACCTATGGCTTCCTTGCCATCCGTAGAGGTGTCTTTCATATCATCCATAGCCGCTATGGACTCATTTCTAAGTCCATAGCGTGTGCCATGATCTTGCATCAATATCTTTATTGCCTCCTCAGATGTCCATGGGTCGATTATTGCCCGATCGCCTCCTCGACTAAACCAAGATTCACCCACGAACATAAATCGCTCGGGTCGACGAACAACCCTCCCACTACGACGAGGTTCTACAGCACAATGGCAACGGTGGGTGCAAATACTTGTGGTTCTCATCTTGCAAAACTTGTCGGGTAGGTACCACTTGACGGTCGGTATCTCCAGTGGAATTCACCCACTTCAATTTCTTGAAGTATCCGTGTCGATCCTCCCACTAGACTCGACATCTCGCACTTTCGCCTAATCGGTGGTGGAATACGATCATCTTCTAATTCTTGAAGAATGATTTCAACTTTGGACGATGATTTTTCATATAATCCTCTTCTAAGAATCGGGCATTAGTGCTAATAATGACCTTCCGATCCTTAGACTATAGAATAAACCACCTTCGCCCTCTAGATAGCCAATAAACAACCATGCGTCGATCTAGCCTCCAACTTGTCGCCTTCTTGTTAAGCACATGTCTTGGATCGCCCCATATCTTTATGTGGCTTAAACCAGGCTGCGCCAAACCACAACTCGAAATGGGTCTTTTCGATCGACTTGACGGTACTAGATTTAACAAGTCACGTACCGCTCTAAGGCATACCCCCGTAACTAAATAGGCAATGTAGCATAACTCATCATAGATCTAACCATTTCCAAAAGAGTCCTATTTCTTCGCTCGACACACCATTTTGTCAGTGGTGTGCCTTGTGAAGTCTTGTTGGGATGTAATCCCACACTTCACTAGATAGTCCATAAACTCGTTATTGAGGTATTCGCCACCGTGATCGCATCGCAGCGACTTGATACTTTTACCTAGCTTCGCCTCCACTTCCGCCTTAAACTCTTTGAATTTCTCAAAGCATTCGGACTTGCGGTGAAGCGGTATATACGATCCGCACCTTGAGTAATCGTCAATGAAAGTGACAAATACTCGCACCCTCCACGAGCTTGTGTGGACATTGGTCCACACAGTTAGAATGGACTAGCTCTAACATTTCTTTGGCTCTATAACCCTCGCTTTGAAGGGTCCGGTCGACATCTTACCTTTTATACAGATTCGCAGATCGAACCTGAGTAACCGTGAGATTACCCAACGCCCATTCTTAGCCGCCTTTGATCCTATTTAGATTGATGTGACCTAATCTAAGATGCCAGAGAAAAGTAGTGTCATCTTCTGAAGAAAACTTTCTTTTTAGGGTTTGATGAAGATGAACATAGTTATAGGTATTATGTTTTGCGTAAATAGTATAAAGCTTAATTATATAAGGTGCCAACACGTATAACTTCGTCATTTCTTATGATAGAAACACCACTATCAAAAATAATGTAATATCCATGAGTAAATAATTTCAAAAGCAGAACAAGGTTCCACCAAAATCCGCACATATAAAACGCCTTTCAAAACTAAAACTGTCCCAAAACATAAAGAAACATCTCCAACCGCAACGCCTGACTTTCACCGCGTGCCCATGGAGATCGTTATCTCGCCATCAAACAGCTCCTTGTCCGCAGAACCCTCGCAAGGTGTAACAAACATGATCGATGCCATCTACTACCCAAGAATGGGTAGAATAAGTCGCTAAACATGTTCACATTAAAGCAAACGCTGCACTTGAGCCTTGAGCATAGGGCACTTGGCCTTCCAATGCCCGCCTTGCACTTGAAGCACTTGCCCTTCCTCGCTGGCTTCTTCAAGCCTCCGGTTGCAACCACGTTCTTGTTCCCATTACTCCTGATCGCTCCTTTTCACACGTAAAAGTGTAATGATAGGGTGTTTAAGTATCGTATCCACGTAGATTGTATCACTAAAACATAGAAGCTAGCTCAACGATTATTCATCATTATTCAAGCACGTATAAAGGGTGAGAGGTTTTAGGCTCGAATTTAATCCAGCAAAGGTAACCAAGCGAGAATATAAATAAAGCGATAAAACACGAAAGATAACTATGAAGGAAGACTAACCCTAGGGATGCACCAATCCTATCCACAACGATGTTTATCCTGCTTATTACTAACCGTTTTAATCCAAACAAGACGGAAGATCACATATATAACCAACAACTTCATTCATTTATAATTATGGGTAGCTTGATTACTAATTTTCCCTATTACGCTACGCCTCTAGAGGAAAATAAGCAACCCAAATGGATCACTAAGAATATGCTTCCTACGAATGTCCTATCTCGCCATTTACTCAAGGCTCATTCGTATCATGCATTCGATAACGATTGACAATTAATACGCTTCGCTATTAACCGACAACTAGATATGCATCAAGATTGATTAGAAATCAACACATATAAATAAGCACAATCGAATCATGAATCAATGCCTCGGAAGGTAAATAACGATAGCAGTGAATCACAACATATAGGATCGGATCATGCAAACCCTAGGATTAGAATAGAAAACTAGCTGCACATAATAAACGAAACGAAATACGAATTAACCATAAAAACAAATTAGATATATAAAACCCGTAGGGAAACGTTGATGAACAATGGTTGGTCTTGAATCCAATCTCAAGCGAATGAACGGAAAACAACGAAAACGATCGGACAAAACGCTCCGATCGATAATCTAAACGATAAACTAAACTAGAATAACGTAAAAACAATACTAGAATTAAATGGAAGCTAAAATAAAGATAAAACTGAGGAAAAACTGAAGAGAAATAGGTCTGGGGCGTGATTGGAGGCTCCTGGGGCGCGAGGGGGTGTTGCCATATATATAGGCACACCCCAAAACCCTAATTTTCTCTTCTGCCGCGCCGTCTCGCGACCACCCTTAGCGGTCGCTAGGTGTGGTCGCGAGGTAATCCTCGCGGCGGCCTTCTCGCCCGCGGTCGCCTCTTGCGCCGCTGGTACTCGCGACCGACTAGCGGTCGCTATCCATACTCAAGTGGTCGCGAAATCGCCCACTGGCTTTCGCGTTGAAGCCGCTTCGCGGCGCGTTCGGCTCGCGGTCTTCTGAGTTCTCGCGTGTTTCCTGGCGGCCGACCTAGCGACCGCCAGGCTGGTCGCTAGAAACACGCCAGATTGTATGTTTTGGCTCGTGCGCTCCTTGCTTCGATTTTCAACATATAGACCTACACAACACCAAAAGAACACCCAAGAGCGTGATCTTCTAAAAATAGATAAAACATTAGGAATCGATACGTGAACGCACATTAAACGAGCTAAACTCATCTTCAAATATCAACTATAAACGTAAAATGCGCGTTTATCAAACCCCAAACTTAAAGCATTGTTTGTCCTCAAACAAAAATGTAATGTAAAGACAAACGAAAGATCAACGAGCGTAGCAAAGAGGATAACCATTCTAGGCCTCCGAAACATATCACCGCTCAAAAACATTAGCGCACATGACGACGTTAGTCCACTCAACACAAACAACAATTTACGGCAAAAGCTCATTTATTTCAACCTCACAAAGGCATGTGTAAAATATATATAGGATACACTCAAGCTCATAAAGAAATTAAGGACGGTATACACTCAAAGATCAATGCAATGCAACATCTTACCATAGGCTTGCCGCTTCTCTAACATCTCCACCACACAAATGTGTTCAAATAAGGATCAAAGAGGTCTTTGATAGGTTATAATGTAGGCACATTGGTTAAGGTAGGATAATATATGGCTAAGTGACTCAAGTAAACTCCAAGCACCACCATTTAGATATTTCGACACCTATGGACTTTGTCCATTTTCTCTTCTTTCCCAACGTGCTCAATTGACGCTCTATGCCTCATAAGGTACCTATACTTTGTTTAAAGACCCTTTATGCTCAACACTCATAATGAACTTAACATTTTTCTTTTCTTTCTTTTCTAGAGCTTATAGGTTTAACATTCACGAACAAGGTACTATTCTTCACCACGTATGTATTTTTCTAAAAGAAACTTTTCTCATCATCACTACATCAAAATTTCACCCCTTTGATTCCCATATCCATCCTCACCTCCTATCATCCGTTAATCGAAAGAAAAGTCTAATAAAGGCTCAAAGAAGGCGACAAATGGTATATATCATCGGGTTAGTGTTTGGGTGATAAGTGGTTAACAACGATGGCCTTTATCCTTTCCAAATTCGAAACACATATTGCGCCTCGACACGTAAACACGGCAAGTTCTAGAAGATAATCACATGCACGATATCACACAATTAAAAGAAATCAGATCAAGATGTTTATACAAAGGAAGTTCAAGTCTCACGGCTTAAGCAAATGGTGAAAACAACAAGTCTAAGCCATCTCACGTCATTCATGCGTCATTTTCTAACAAATCATGTGCACTATCATTAAATTCCACAAAAATTTCTATCACATCGGCCACATGGATTAACACACTTCACTTAACTCGTTGATCGACGTATACATCAAAACGAAAAGAAAAAATGTAGACACGACAAAAAACAACACAAACGAAAACAAAAACAAAACACGAAAACAAAAACAAAGAAAACGCTGGGTTACCTCCCAACAAGTGCTTACTTTAACGCCTTTAGCTAGACCATCACTAACCTCGCTAACTGCATTTTAGTAGCACTTGACATCTTTCCCGACTTGTGGAACCTTCTAAACTTAGATTCACGGATGACCACCACCGACTATGGAAGTGGCCCCCAAACTTGAATGATACACTGGAGTTCCATGCCGAGTCCACTTTTCTTCTCACACCTTCCTCAATCGGTCGAGTACCCTCTAAATGCGGACGGAGCGGCAGAAGCTATGATCGAGCAACAATCTTCCGACTTTCCAACGCCGTGTTGCTTGATGGCGTCAGATATGGAAATTTTAGCCCTCATCGTTAACACGAAACGTGAGGTTTCCTTCCCGCACATCAATCAACGCACGCACCAGTTGCTAGAAAAGGTCTACCAAGGATTAGTGGTTGTTGTTTGAATTCGGGAATATCAAGAATAACAAAGTCGCAGGAAAACAAAATCCTCAATTTACCAACACGCCTTCGACTATACCTTTTGGATATGTGACTGATCGGTCAGCCATCATCAGTGAGATCTTCGTCGGCTTCATCTTTCCAAGGTGTAGCCGGTTGAAAACGTTCAATGGCATCAGATTGATGCTCGCCCCCAAATCGCATAAGACATTTGGGAAAATCTGCTCGGCGATCTCGCACTCTAACGTGAAACCGCCGGGATCCTTCTGCTTCAGAGGGAGCTTCCTTTGCAAGACGGCACTGCACTCTTCGGATAGGGAAATTTTCTCAAATTTCCCAAGTTTCTTCTTGCTTGCAAGCGCGTCTTTTAAGAACTTCATGTAGCCCGGCATGTTTCGCAACGCTTCAAAGAGAGGTAAATTTATTTCAACTTTTTGAAAAACCTCTTTGAAACGAGCAAATTCCTCGTCATATTTCGACTTGACAAGTCGACTTGGAAATGGGACCGGAGGAATGTACGTGCGAGGATTAGCCTCTGGGTGTGCTTCGCGGTCGACCTCGCGACCGCTGGGTAGGTCGCGAGGAGTCTGCTGCGCGCTGATCTTCGTCTTCGCGTGCGAGCTTGCGGTGTGGCTCGCGAGCGCTGGGTAGCTCGCGAACTGCTCTGGCTGATTTCTCGCGATCGGGTTTGCGAGGCTGGTCGCCGCGAACAACTCCGCGTCGCGGATATTCGGATGACTTCGCGGTCGGTGCGGCGGGCGCGCGCTCGGTCGCGGGCGTCTGTGGACAAAATTCAGGATGGCTCGCGATCGGGCTCGCGGTCGCGAGCTCGGTCGCGAAGTCTCGCCGTAATGTTCTCTGCTCGCCTTTCTCGGTAGGGCTCGGGTAGGCTCGCCCACTCCCGCCCGAATGGCGAAGCATTGACTCTTCGGGTTCACTCCAGACATTCTGGAATTGGCCTGCCTTTTGTAGCGCATTCACTGCACGGCTATTTGACCAATTTGATTTTCCAACATCTTTATGTGCTTCCCCATAGCCGTCATAGTCGACTCCAAGTGATTTATCTTCGCCTGTGTTGCCGATGAACGAATCGATTCGTGGCAATTGTTGGTTGCTTACAACCAATCACGCATCATATCTTCGAGACTTGGCTTTCGGCTCTTGAATCTAATTCGACTATTGAAGCCTCATCAAGGTTGTTGGAAATTGAATGACTCCTCGATTGATGTGACCGACGCTCTCTGTCTCAATCGACTTTTCAAAAGAGTGAATTTCTTCATGAGGTCGCCATATTTCGAATCACTCTCAACAAAGAACCGCTTGAACGATGGCGTTCTCTCCGTTGGCTATTGATAGCTGTTGGCAGCCATCTCTTCTACAATTAAACTTGCCTCGCCGACCGGTCGGTTCAATAAGCAGCCCTCACGACGCATCTACCATGCTCCTCGTCCCGCCATGTCACCACCGTAAAATTGTGTGATTTGTCGCCTCGAGAACCCATGTTGTGGGCATCGTCTCAATAGACCTCTGAATCTCTCCCATGCCTCGAATAATGATTCGTCGTGGTTTTGGCAAAATGAGAGATTTCGCGATGATCTTCAAGCTTTCCACGGCGGAAAGTATTTCGAAGAAACTTCTCACAAAGTTTCCCCAAGTGTCGATGCCACCGGTCCAAACTTTGAACCAATCTTTCACCGGGTCACAAGCAATAAAAACCGAACATGCAAGATCCGGATAGTGTCTTGTGGCACCCCATTCTGCTTTGATGGTGTCACAAATGTCGAGAAACGCCTCGAGATGCGATTGGGTCTTCCGTGACTCCTCCCCCAAACCGCTCTCCTCGACCATACCGATCAGTACGGTTTGAGCTCGAAATTATTTGCATCTACGCGGGCCCCAACCGCCTCCTTGAACTGCTCGGTGGGATGTCGATACATGTGGTTTAGAGGTTCATCCTCCGGAGCGTGGACAATGATTCCCATGTTCGCTATCCGACGCTGCATCTCTACAAAGTCGCCAACATACGCAACTTGCTCGGGAGGAATGCCCTGCTTTTATGGATCGGCCGCCATTGCAGCTGCCTCTTCTCTCGCCCTCTTCTCCTTTGAGAACTTTCGATCTCGGGATCTAATAATATTTCAGAGGTCCCCGAGATCTTGTACGATAAACCACCCGAGAAACGAGAGGATTTAGCAATCGACAAGAATAAATAAAATAATATAATATATATAACTTGAATTAATAAATCCAAATCGTCAAATTATTCCTATGCAATCTTAATAATCCCGAACGGCGCCAAAATTTGACCGCTCCTTTTCACACGTAAAAGTGTAATGATAGGTGTTAAGCATCGATCCACAGTAGATTGTATCACGAAAACATAGAAGCTAGCTCAACGATTATTCATCATTATTCAAGCACAGATAAAGGGTGAGAGGTTTTAGGGCTTCGGAATTTAATCCAAAGCAAAGGTAACCAAGCGAGAATATAAATAAAGCGATAAAAACACGAAAGATAACTATGAAGGAAGACTAACCCTAGGGATGCACCAATCCTATCCACAACGATGTTTATCCTGCTTATTACTAACCGTTTTAATCCAAACAAGACGGAAGATCACATATATAACCAACAACTTCGCCATTTACAATTGCGGCAGCTTGATTACTAATTTTCCTATTACGCTTCGCTCTAGAGGAAAATAAGCAACTCCAAATGGATCACTAAGAATATGCTTCCTACGAATGTCCTATCTCGCCATTTACTCAAGGCTCATTCAGATCATGCATTCGATAACGATTGACAATTAATACAGATACGCCATTAACCGACAACTAGATATGCATCAAGATTGATTAGAAATCAACACATATAAATAAGCACAATCGAATCATGAATCAATGCCGAAGGTAAATAACGATAGCGAGGAATCACAACATATAGGATCGGATCATGCAAACCCTGTGATTAGAATAGAAAACTAGCCGTATATAATAAACGAAACGAAATACGAATTAACCATAAAATAGAAATTAGATATATAAAACCCGTAGGAAACGTTGATGAACAATGGTTGGTCTTCAATCCAATCTCGCGAATGAACGGAAAACAACGGAAAACGATCGGACAAAACGCTCCGATCGATAACGAAACGATAAACTAAACTAGAATAACGAAAAACAATACTAGAATTAAATGGAAGCTAAAATAAAGATAAACCGAGGAAAAAGCAAGAGAAATAGGTCCAGGGCGTGATTGGAGGCTCACAGGCGCGAGGGTGTTGCCATATATATAGGCACACCCCAAAACCCTAATTTTCTCTTCGCTGCTACTGTCTCGCACCACCCTTAGCGGTCGCTAGGTGTGGTCGCGAGGTAATCCTCGCTGCCTTCGCCCGCTGCTGGCCGCTTGCGCCGCTGGTACTCATGACCGACTAGCGGTCGCTATCCATACTCAAGTGGTCGCGAAATCGTCCCAGCCGCTTTCGCGTTAGGCTTCGCTTCGGCGCTGTTCGCGATCGCGGTCTTCTGGGTTCTCGCGTGTTTCCTAGCGGCCGACCTAGCGACCGCCAGTGGTCGCTAAAACACGCCGGATTGTATGTTTTGGCTCGCGTGCGCTGCTCTTGCTTCGATTTTCAACATATAGACCTACACAACACCAAAAGAACACCCAAGAGCAGATCTTCTAAAAATAGATAAAACATTAGGAATCGATACGTAAACGCACATTAAACGAGCTAAACTCATCTTCAAATATCAACTATAAACGTGTAAAATGCGCTTATCACTCCCACTATTTGCCTTGCCTCTTCCACCTTTGGTACCCCTTTTCTTTTCCATTTTGCAACGAAAATTTTGGGCCCTTAGATGTGGTAGCAAGAGCATGTGCTCCTTTTCCCATAACTCCTTCCGCAAAGAACGAGATCATTAAGCAACCGACTAAGTGTAAACTCGGTCTTTCTCATGGTCGCATTCACGCCGAAAGTTCTCAAAAGACTTAGGCGGTGTATTGAGGATGATATCGACCTCGGCTCGCCGTCGATACCTCCTCCCAACCGATCAAGACTATCCATGAGACGAGTCATGGGACACATTTTCATGGACCGAACTTCCTTCTTCCATCTTACACGCCAAGATTTATCTCATTGTGTGGAAGCAGACTGTCCGATCCGACTGCCCAAACTTACTCTCGAGACTTGACCAAATATTTTGTCGCGCCTACCATCGATCCGATGTTGTGAGCTGCAAGCCTTTAGACATAGTAGTCATCATATAGCATTTAGCCATATTGTTTTACTTATTCCAAAGTCTCGCTGACTCGCTGCTCATTAGTCGATGCGTCAAGAAGGGCATCGGGTTTAGGAGTAGTGAGAACAAACATGTGTTCTTCAAATGATAAGAACATATTCCATGTTTCGCTTCCACTCGATAAAATTTGGACCGATAACGGATTTTGTGCGAGCATATTGATAATCGGAGTAAGAGACATATCCGAAAAGATAATGTAAACACATAAGCATACGATCGCATATAATTCAGAATAATAATATTGTAACCTTGATAAAACAATATGATTGAAACCTCCAATCGCCCAAGGAATCCCACATGCAAGCCACGCGTGTGGACGCCACACATGAACCCCCACTGCACTAAAATATACCTTTTAGTCGCTTAATTTCAATCCATGTCAACTTATCCTTATGACAAATGAAATTAAAGATCGGACCTCACTGACCACATCACTATCGCAAAGGGACTTCACGGAAGTTGTACTTGAGGTGATGTCTAAACAATGACCACAATTTTAACAACAGAAAATGAATTCTTAGAATTGGCATACTCACTCTGACCATACCGCCCAATTCAAATTCTTTTGTTATCTCATTTTATATCTATCTCTAGAGAACTTATGAAAATCGCACATGAAGCTTAATGCGTGTGACGCTACATGAAACTCCCACTTCTCAATAGATTTAAATGTTTTATTTAGAAATCTCATCTAACAAACTTATGATAAACAAAGGCAAGCAAGCCACGCGGGTGATCGCCACTCACAAGCGCCTCACTTTGTTTAGAGATCAAAAGTGGAGGTCTTTACATTTTAATTTGAAAAATTAATTTGTCGGGTTGCTTGCTTAGTCATTTTATTCAAAAGGTTTTTCCATGCATCACGTAATCCTAGCATGCTTGTCTATAGAACTCAACATGTAAAACATGCTCGCAGAATTCTAAAATATGCTTGAAAACGCGATAAACCTAGCATGCTTACTATGCGCACTTAAATACGTAAAACACTTAAAGGTTTGTCAACGTAATTTAAACATACATAGCATGCTATCGATAATTTAAACATCCACGACATGCAATGAACGATAAAATAAAATAAAACGCTCATCGTGGCCCACTGGAACCTCGCACTATCTCGCTTAATCTATTACATAGAAAAGCAAAGCATGTAATAAAACTTGAACGGCCTCGCGTGCACCGGCACGGACCGATTCGCCAAACCTGATTTGGGCCGAACGGTGGAACGGGCCGGATCGGGCCTAAAATCTTGAATCGGGCCGGAAAACGGTCTGGCTGGTTTGGGCCGGGTTGGCCCAAAATGGGCTGGGCCACGCATGATAGGCACACCACGCGCCCCCAAGACCGCCGCCACCCTTCCTCACGCCGCGCCGGGCGTGCTCGCCACGGGCGCCTCGCGGTCGCGTGGACGACCGCAACCGCCGAGCTCACCCACACCGGCCGAACGTTGCCGAGCAAGCCGCCAGCGCTGCCGGGACATCCGCATTTAAAATCGCTTGCCCCGCATCGCCCGCCGCCGCCCACGCCCGAGCACGTTGAGGTTTCCGCGTCTGCCGAGGCCGCCGAGGCCTCGTGATGAGATTCGCGTGCCTCGCGTCGCCCGCACTGCCGAAAAATCGCGCTACGAGGTTTCCGTGTGCGACGGCGTTGAGCCCGCCGAGCGACAGAGGCCTACCTGAGGTTTCCAGCTGATAAACGCTGCGCCTCGCCGCCGCCGCGCCGCTCGCTACCCGCCGCGACGCTGTCTGGCACCGCCGGCGGTCGCTGCCGCCCCCGCCGAGGCCGCCGCCGCCTCCCGCCTGCGGCGCCTGCGATCACGCCTCGCGATCACGCTTTCGATGATTTCGCTTGAAACCGCCCGAGGGTCACCCGCGAGACCGTTTTTCCACGCCTCTCATCTTTTGTGCTGCCGCTCGTTTCTTTACGTATGTGATTTACGTAAAATAAATCTAATCTAACCATGGATTTTCTCGTGGTGAAAACAAAACCAACAAAACAAAAAACGAGCCACGATGAACGATGGATCCACAATTAATTAAACGCACGTAATAATCAAACGTGAATTAATCCAATGAGCCAAGATTCTGATCCTGTGCTCGATACCAATTGTTGGGATGACATATGTTCAGCCCTCGCCCGGGATCTATCTTCGATATTTAATTCACCATACATTGATTATAAACCCAGCATCGCCTATTTAATTAATTGCAACACGTAGGGTTTTCTCGTGTTTACCTTTGATCCAAGAGGTCGATGGAACGAGATGAACGGATCGAACGGATCGACTCGTGCTTTGACCTTCGGATCAGATCCCGGTTGCCCAATCTCCAACGCCGAGCGAGGGGACGATCTATGGAGAATGCTTGGAAAATCACCCAATGCTCTCAAGACAAAACTCGAAAATCCTCACAAACTCACTTGTGATTCTCGAAAATAGTGTGTGGATTAATTAGCATTAACCTAGACTTTATCTCTTACCTTATATTTATAATGCATTACCATAATCCCACAAGGAAAGGATTTATGCATATCCCATAAATATAATAATATCCTTATAGGATAAAGAGAATAAAATCTTTTCTTTTGAGAGCTTAGGGCCTGATTTCCTTAGGCTAAAGGGCTGGACGGGCCGACCTGTGGATCAAATGCAAGGAATAAAGATGGGCCTCAAATAAATTAATTATCTTATGTTCACCCGAACATAAATTAATTTATAAACATTTATTCATGCCACTAGAGAATAAATCTTTGACTTACCCTTTATTACCGGTTGAGTCGGGCTTGACTTAGACATTACTGAATCCCGATTTAAGATATCGAACGTCCATTAATTATTTATAGCAATCATCGCTAAAATAATTAATATCTTTAATTCCTAAGTAGTACCACTCAACCTTATTATTGTACTTGAGCTAACTCAACCTGCGGGGTTTAGTACAATAAACCTTTGAAATGCCAAGGGGCCATCATCCCAAACGGATACGGTGACTGACTGAGATAACTAGCGTGACATACAACCTTGCCACCACCCAAGACGCGGAGAATCTGTTAGAACATATAACCTCACCCATAACAAGTCAAAGTGATGGTCAAGAACTCATACTCACCTAATACCTTATCGAGGTTTAGATCATCGTGAAGTCACCGAGATCTTGGTTCTTCACGACGGTCGATAGAAGAACACATCTCATCGTGGATCCCACACACGTCGGAGACGTATCAAAGATAGACAAGTAACCAAGCCAAGTCACTTCTTATCTATACCGCACTTATACCGACAACTCGTCCTCGTTGTTTCACCATGAAACTTTATATCTCATTGTTTCACCAATCATACATCTCGTGATATTCTACAATCGTATGATCTAACTTATATATGAGATAAGGGACACGTATATGCAATCAAGTATTCAAACTTCGATAGGAGGTCGTAATAGGTCAGGAAACATTGTATGCTCAACCAAACCGCCAAGATAAAAATCCAACAATCTCCCACTTATACTAAAGCAAACTTTTTAGTATATAATGTGTGTCTCTACTAGCTATTACAAACAACCATCACTTTGCTTCTCCCACTTATACAAAAGTTTCTCTAAGTGGTGCCATCAAGCCGCAATCCAAGTCCTCTAACGTGTCCATCGTGAGACTTTTGCGCAGTGCCTTCGTGAATGGATCCGCTAGATTTTCCGTCAGATCAATCTTTTCAATCAGCACGCCACCGCCTAACGATTTCTC